>CAUZLF010000351.1:268211-281000 GCA_963580285.1 Lucinisca nassula | reverse complement strand
TCGGGTGGAAATGTCCAACGGCCGGGAACGACCAGACTGAGATTCTGTCACATGTTGATTTTCAATAGTTGTCTCCGATTTCCACCCCCTTATTTTCCGAAAACTGTTATAATCATCGATTAAGGAGATAGACAAGTTGCTTTGAAACTGGGAGCATGACTGGAATTCTAGGAAAATTAAGATGGGAGTCTCTCAAGAAAAGGAGAAGAGACAGTAGGCTCATACTCTTACACAAAGGTCTAAAGGGTTCTGCCAGCATTCCAACAGATGACCTTGTTTCCCGGCTAGGCACTGTAGAAAACACCATTCAATGACGTTTCAGACCCTTACTGCAAGAACGGATATTTATAAAGAATCGTTTTTCCCCCGAACCATTAGAGACTGGAATGCCCTTCCAGATTCTATTATTTTGACGGCTGAAGGTGCTGAGGATTGTGTAGCTAAGTTTACATCTTTGGTCAGAGCTAGGGACTAACTTCCCATATCACAGGTCCTGGTGTATGAATGTCATTTGACGTGTCACCAGTAACAATTCTGATTCTGATTCACGGAAAAGGGGTGGCTATATTAAAATAGGGGTGTGAATGTTTCACATCCTCGGGTGAGGTAACAATTGGCGGTAAATATGTCTTCCACGAAGGGTAAATTCCAGATAGTGTCACATGTTGAATTTACAATACTTTTTCTCAGAACTTCATTCTTGTATTTTTTTTTTTCTCGAAACTCAATTTTTATCGAATATATGGATACCCTGCCTACATCGAAATAGGTTTAAGATTGTGTCACACCACCTGCTTAGGGGCAAAATTGGGGGTACATATGTCTTGCGGGTACGGTAAAATCTAGATCTTGTCACGTTGAATTTCCAACATACTTTTCAGATACTCAGCCCCTTATTTTCTAGAAACCTTTATGTTTATCGAGTAGATAGATACCCTGGCTATATCAGAATATGGGTGCGATTGTGTCACATCCCCTAGTCAGGACCAATTGGGGGTCACATTGACCGGTTAGGGGCAAATGAGGGGTAAATATGTCTTGCGGAAACGGTAAAAATCGAGATATTATCACATATTGAATTTTTAATTTGTTTCCTCCGATATCCAGCCCCTTATTTTCTTGAATCCTTTATGTTTATCGAGTAGATAGATACCCTATCTATATCTATTTTAAGTATGGTTGAGGTTGTGTCACATGCCTTTGTTAGGTGCGACTTTGGTGGGGGTGTTGGGGGGGGGGGGGGGGGGGGGTTGGGCGGTAAAGTTGAAATTTTTTCATATGTTGAATTTTCAGTATGTTTTCTCTGATACTCAGTCCCTTATTTTCTGGACACCTTTATGCTGCTTATCGAGTAGAAAACTACCCTAGCTTTACTAAAAGGCGGGACATGGTCGTGCCACATCCCCTGGTTGGGGCCAGATAGGGGTAAATATATGTTTTGCGGGAAATCGAAAAATCGAAATTTTGTCACGTTGAATTTTCAACGTTTTCTCTGATACCCAGCCCATTATTTTCCGGAATTTTTTTATGTTATTTGAGAAGGCAGATACCCTAGCTGTATTAAGATAGTGATGTGGTTGTGTCACATCCCCTGGTTAGGGGCAAAAGGGGGGGGGGTAATACGTCTTACCGAGCGGTAAATCTTACCGAGCGGTAAAATCGAGCTTTGTCACGTTGAATCTTCATTATGTTTTATCCGATACTCAGCCCCTTATTTTCTGGAACCTTTATGTCTATCGAGTAGATGAATTCCCTAGCTAGACACAATAAAATATGGGTATGGTTATGTCACACCCCGTGGTAAGGGGCTGTATTTGTTCACATGTTGAATTTTCAGTTTGTTTTCTTCGATATCCAGCCCCTTATTTTCTGGGAAATGTTATAATTATCGATTAAGTAGAAACAAGCTGTATGGAAATAGGGATGTGATTGTGTCACATTCCCTGGAAGGGCTCCCATATGGGTTCAAACTGTGTCAAATAAGTAGAAAATTATGACTGTTTTTAATATAACATATTGCAATATTTTTTGCTCGATTCACTTGTTCATCCCATAATTTCTACAAACAAGTATGTTTGTTGTCTTTTTGTCATTTTGTTTGTTCAAATGGCGTTTTGATTGTTGTGAATAAGTTTATGTCGTTCGAAAATGGCAAAATGTACCCTTAAGTATAGGTTATATGATTTTTGTGAAAGCGGGTTCTTGTTAGAGGAACATGCTGTTTATCTGTTGCAGTCTTTTATTTCTTAATCTAAAACCAGCGTTTTTGCATTTATATAAATAAACGAATCGCTTTTCCAATCACGAGTAGAGTATAATTTAGCCATTATTTGGCACTAAGCAACTACGAACTCGAACTGGGCCGAAATTGTTTGTCGCGATTCGAATGCAAGGGAGTAATTATTATTCTCACTACCGTACGGAAAAAGTTACTGTTCGCGGTCTTGATTTCGGTCAACCGAACATGCAAACCGAAAGTAGCAATTTGGCGCTGGAAATTCCAACAATGAAGTGTCAAATTATTTTCTTTTTCGCTTCAATCTGAGGTTTGGTTTAACATAAAAGCGACCGATAAAATGTCTGAAAGATTATCCAGAGAACACCATTCGGAGCCTTATTTTCCAATAGAAAACAAATTTTATCCTAATGAATTCCCTAGTGGAGTTGAAAATTTGCAACCAGGTCAGAAAATCGACTTGTCTACCAAACAGAATGGCGATGTAATAAAGAAACTTGTTAAACTTGGGCATGGCACAGATTATCCTTGTGAAGGAGATAAGTGTGAGGTCAAGTACATAGGATATTTTGGTTCAGTTGCGGAGGATAATATATTTGATTCCTCTGAAAGGGATGGCTGTAACTTTGTGTTTGATGTGGCCAAAGGTGAGTGTATCCTTTCTTTCTTTCTTCCAATGTCTTTTTCTCCTATTTTTAAGCAATGATGATGAAGTGCCTTGCTCGGTAACGACGTTTCGTCCCTAAGAAGTTTCCTCCCTGGTCTTTTCCCCCCTAGTCGTTTCACCCCCAAACCCGGGTCCATAGAAATACCAAAACACCAAAACGCACATGTATTTACCAAAACGCACTGTGAATATTGGATTTTTCTATGTAGGGTATGGTGAATTGAGCATTTGTTAAGAGGATTAGACACCTAGAAACAAATATATATATCTATATATAATACATAAATATATATATAAATATATAGATAGATAAATTGATATAATATTATTAACATTTGAGCCAGGGCACAGCAGTTCCTACAAAAACGCTATCAAAACACACTGTCGATATTGGATTTTTCTATGTATGCTAGAGGGAAATTCAGCAGTTTTTCAAAAGAGGATTAGAAATATATATATAATAATAATATATTGATAAATTAATATACATGTTAACGTCTGACCAGAGACTTCTGCATGAAGGAGCATTTGGCCCTTAGCTACCCAAGCTTAGCGTGCACAACAAAGACTAATCAGACTGCGCACATGCGCAGGCTTTTCTGAGTTTTCGCTGGGCGCACATGTAAATGGTAAGTAATGCTGTGCCCCCGACTCATTTTTATTCGTAAATGGCCATTATATATTAGAGGGTTATTGGTTTCTTTTAATAACGTGAACCTTTTATTTTGAACTTTGATACTCAGATGTTCATTTTGGGTTGTAGATAATGTATCTATAATGCACATAAACTGATATTTCTAGTGCGTTTTGGTAATTGTTTATTGTCGAGTTGCGTTCTCTTACTTGAATGGTGTAAAGATGTCAGTGGAATAGCATCAGTATTTACCAAAACGCACTGCCATTATTGGGATTTGATGTGCATTGGTAAGCTTACCTTTTATCTTGAACTTTAATACACAGACTTGTTAACACGATGGATCAGACTGCATTCCTGGGACAATGACCCTGATCTTGTACACTTGTCGAGGCCCACTGAGACCAATAAAAACTGCGGCATTCGGAAATACTTTTTCCGCATCAGAGCGACGTTCTTAGAAAAATCCAATATTGACAGTGCGTTTTGGTAGCGTTTTGGTAGGAACTGCTGAGCCCTGGCTCAAATGGATATGTAAAAACGCCTATATTTATTTATATCCTAAATATATATTATATATAGATATATATTTTTTTCTAAGTGTCTAATCCTCTAATTCTCCCTACCGTACATAGAAAAATCCAATATTGGCAGTGCGTTTTGGTAAATACAGGTGCGTTTTGGTGTTTTGGTGTGTTTTGGTATTTCTATGGACCGCCCAAACCCTATTTGATTCGCCCTGAAAACATTTCCCCTAGTCGTTTTGTATAAGAGATTTATGGACTGAGAGAGAGATAGAACATGCAGTTTGAATGGAAATGCTAATCAGGACTGATGATAAGTATTACCTGTTTTGATCAAAATCATCAATCACATTGTTTATTTGGGGTGACTCAGTTGACTCATTAATCACGCAGTTAATGCGATTAATGATGAGGTGTGAAAACAAGTGCTCTTTGCAAAGTTAAACATCTTTAATGATCTCTTTAGCACCTTAATCAGTTTTGTTTTAAATTGGTCGATTGGTTCGTTTAGGTCGGGTATAAAAGCCAAGGCCGGGCCGAGCCTACCGAAAATTTTATTTTTAGCCTTTAGATACAAGTTAGATATATATTTTGGTGAATGTGGGATTAAATTATTATAAATTAGATATGTTATAACAACAAGTAGTTTCACGTATCTACATTGCTTATTTATCTTTTAATAACTGTTTTCCGAAATCCAGGGGTATAAAAGCCAAGGGGTCGAAAAAGTATTGACAATTCCGAATTTCATTCAAATTCATCAGTTAAATTACTTCTTTTTGGCCTTATGATATTTGAATTTGATTATACTTATTACGTGTTCGTGATAAAATTAAATATACCCACCAGAATCACCTTAATTGGTCGAATTTCTGATTTTATTTTTGTTTCTATTTTTAGAATTACCTTATTACAGGAAACGACCGAAAATGACGGAAAGGGAAGGCACCCAACGACCGAAATGATCCGAATCGAATGACGACCCATGTTGTTCAGTTACATCAGACTGTTATCCCAGTGGACAAAGTTTGTATATGCGACGTTGTTGTAATGATTGGTGTGCGCAATGATAAGTGATTCTGACAATGTAGATAGTAGGGTATATTGACAAGAACTGAAAGTCAATGTCTAAATGAATGCTGCCTAAGTTTTTCCTGCCCTTTTTATAACAAGTAGAGCTGAGATGAGTTACTCTTATTCGTGTCAAGTTGATCGCAGTTAAATTAAATTAAAGAATCGAATGCTTTAAGAACCTTAAATGACAAGATCTCACTTATCTAAAACAATTACATGAGTCAATTAATGCACTAATCACTTACTGACTGAAACATATTAATAAGCAATAATAATACAATAGGTAAGTATCAAAACATAATTAATACGTCTAAAACATGATTAAGAAATATGATGAGTTTCATAAAGCTCTATCTTTAGCTCCTACCATTCAAATAGTATATTTAAATGCCCTTATCATTTATCTGACATTGCTGTCCGTTGCGGTTCAATATGACGTGGCCTACATAAAACCACCAAAAATACGGTTATTACAGATACTAAAAGGAATTGACTGGAATTATTACAATAAAAGGTTTAGAAAATCCTTTTTTGGGGTTGTCATGTACATTTTTTCACACATTCATGTCTATTTCATTCAAATTCGATCAAAACGTATGATAAAAACCGCCTTGGCTTTTATACCCCTAAACGTTTGCAAAATTGCAATAAAACAAAAATTTGGGAAAGAAAAGGAACAAAAAATATGCTGAGTATCACATTTGACACAATAAACATTATCATATTAAAAATTACTACTAACATTTCTTTTTCGGTTAGAATTCCGAAAAATATAATCTTCGGATCGGCAATTTTTGGCTCGGCCCGGCCCGGCGCGGCCTTGGCTTTTATACCCGACCGTTCGTTTACAGTGTCGGCTAGCAACAATTAAATGGTGAGGATGAAAAGGCGTGCTCTATGAAAAAATTATTGTCTTTTAACTCTTTTAATATATCTTTTTCTCATTATAAGTTTATTTATTTATTCATTTATTTTATTTTTTTCATTATATAACGTTTTAGGCATTTAATGTTTTCTGATCACACAAATTACCCATGACGCTAGACTTTCTTGATTATTGATTTATTACCTGGCATTACTGATTTATGTTTGTGCTTTCTTTTTTTTTTTTTTTTTTGTTAACTGTACTCTGTTTTTGTTATTACATTTTTTCAGACCAGACAAAGTACCATTGAAGCTTTACATTGCAAACATAGGTTGTGGGTGCTCGTTACAGCTGCCATACTGAGGCGGTTGCAACATGACTATGTTCTGAAAAACTTTAATTTTGACCCCCGACCCCCCCAAGTCCGACCCCGAGGGCGTGACCTAGGGGTCACAGCCAAAATCCCGTTCAATATGTTTTACTTTTTTCATAACTAAGTACATGTGCAAAGTTTGGCATCAAAATCTTCAAAATTGACTTTGTAATTGAATTTTATTGATATTTGACCTTTTGACCCCTCCCCAGGGCCCCTGGGGGCGGGGACAAAAAAAATGTGCTCTTGCGCAAGCCATTCATGTAAGCAACTCGCATACCAAATTTGGTTGAATTCCGGCTAACGGTTTAGGAGGAGATGGCCGGACAGACAGACAGACGGACGGAGGCGATAACAATATCCCCACTTTTTTTTAAAATTTTAATAATTTGGGGATAATAATTTTAGTGTAACAAGTCCTAGTCACGGCTCTCCGAGTGGCCTATTTTAAGGCACGGTGACTAAGGATAAGTTATCCTTACGCTGATGTGACAGGCCGATGATGCTACTTAAATATTTGCATCTCCTCAACTCTGTCCATTTAAGATGAATGAAAGTTCTGCAGTGGAAATTAGTTTTACCTTGAAAAGTGGGCGAAACGACTAGGGGGATGAAGCGACCAGGGGGGCGAAACGACTAGGGAGGAAACGTCTTGGGGGCGAAACGACTAGGGGAGTAAATGGATTGGGGGCAAAATGACTCGGATTCCCTTGCTCAAGGTCACAACACTTTGGTCTACAAACAGAGGTTGTGGTTGTGGATGCTTGTTAGAACCGTCCCATTGAGGCGGTTCTAACGAGAACCCACAACCTATGTCTTGGAGCAGAACTAAGAAATATAATGTATACCCCCATAAACCAGTTTTCTCTATATAAAGTGGGGTTTAGCGGGGTGTTCATTTCATGGACTTGTTCACATGATGGATTTATCAGCGCTTTCCACCTACCAAGAAGTGCCCGTAAATGTGTTGGCCAAAGTGCGGTGGGTTACCGGCAATTCTTTTAAGCGCCTCCGTGTCTTAAAAATGAAGTCAGTAGAGGGGTGTAACGGTGCATCGATAGTTCATTGTCGCATTTTCATACAATGCAACTTACTACAGATTCATTATCAGTGGAGTGCTAGAGACAAATTATTAATGATGCATACCTGAGCTGGAAAATGCATCTATAACGAAAATAACTGCTTACATACCTTCATTTATTTTCCTAGGCCTCTGTGGCTCTGAATGAGTCGGGTACGAATCAAAAGTCATCAAACTGGTGATCAGGGGGTTGTCAGTTTGATCCCAACTGGATAGGCACCATTATTTCCTGAGGTTCATGAAATTTTTCTATGGTCATATCCTCCCTTCTTCTGATTCAAGAAAGGCGGTTGTAGGCGAGGTACTTTAATTTTTATGGTCCAACTAATTCCTAGAGAAATCCTTTTAACACCAAAACACAGGACTATGTTATATTAATTACCAAAAAAAAATCCTCAAAAAATATCCGTGCCAGTTCTGAGAAAATTAGGATTTAATCCGCAGAAAAAGCATTAAATAAGTAGTGGCCAGATAACAGCGTCATACACTGTTTACCGGCTGTAAGGCTCCTCATGCGCAAACAAATGACGTCATCAAAACAAAACTTACGTTAGAAATTGATAAAGTGCAGTCTTTCTACATTTTATTTTTTTAATACATGCCATTTATATTTTCCTTGCATGCTATTGATAAACAAGATCTATGTTCCAGTTGTAAGAATAAACATTTTTTTGGGGTCGGAAAATACATTTGTCAATGTCTCATGAAAAAATTTTAATGCATGGAAGCACATTTGTGCCATCAGAATCAAATGAATTAATATCATAAATATATGCATACGGTGTATTCCGGTAACATGGCGCACATAAGATTTTGATAGCTATGTGTGACTTTGTGGAAACAACCACTCAAAAATCACAATCAGAACAATTGCAACACTGTCCTATCTACTTACTGCAATAGAAATTGGCCGCTGACTTTTTAACAGGCAGGAAAAATAATAGGGGTGTACCCCCTTGAAATTGATTTACAAATTTTGTCTCCCGACATTGCGCACAATAACTGTTTTGAGCTGACTTAACACAAAGGTTGACTCAAACAACCTTAAAAGGGGCAAAATCCGGATGAGAAAAATATCTTTCAGCTAATTTGCCATGAGGAATCCATATATGAAATTTCAAAACCCTGGCATACAAGGTTCTAAAGTTTTGCTATGCATCACAAAGCATAGGCCTACAATGTGCCCAAAGTTACAAAGGGCCATTAGCCACAAAGCATTTTTCGGAATTTAGTTTGTTTGTTTGTTTGATTTGAGGTTTAACATCCCCGTCAACACTGTAAAGGTCATTTTGGAGACGTTGCTTCCAATTTTGTGGGACTTTTACCCGACATTGAGATGAAATAACATCTCAAGCCCTGTCGCCCAATGAAACCAATAGGGTTTATTAGCATGGACGGTCCGCCTCGCACCGGGGTTCCTGGACAGGCTTAGATCCTCTAAGCGGTTTACCAGTACTAGTATGCGGGCCGGATTCAGCTCTGCATGGAAGCATCATGCAGCCCATATATTTCTTCAAGCCCCTATGGGCGGGGGCTTTCGGAATTTAGTCAAAAGTTTATCTGGACATCTACTCGTCACCAACTTACAAGGCACTAGCTCCAATAGATTTTGAGATATTTTGCTGACAAGTTGGTTGATTTGAGGTTTAACGTCCCCGTCAACACTGTAAAGGTCATTTTGGAGACGTTGCTTCCAATTTTGTGGGACTTTTACCCGACATTGAGCTGAAATGACATCTCAAGCCCTGTCGCCCAATGAAACCAATAGGGTTTATTAACATGGACGGTCCGCCTCGCACCGCGGTTCCTGGACAGGCTTAGATCCACTAAGCAGTTTACCAGTACTAGTGTGCGGGCGGGATTCAGCTCTGCGTGGAAGCATCATGCAGCCCATATATTTCTTCAAGCCCCTATGGGCGGGGGCCCTTTGCTGACAAGATTTTATAAAAAAAAATTCAAAGGGCAATAACTTTTGAAAGGGGCATAATCCGGATAAGAAATAAAATACGCGTTAGCTAATTTTCCATGAAGAATCGATATATGAAATTTCAAAACCCTAGCATGCACGTTTCTTGCGTTATGCTATGCATCAAAGGCATAACGGAAAGTCGAATGGACGAACCAGAAGCAATATGCCCCTCCAACTTTTTTACAGTTTAGGTCATAAACAACATAACGAAAACACGCATATTCAAATCTATTGGGAGATTTGATCACCTCCCCACCCCCCAAAAAAAATCCAGAGAAAAATTCTGAAGTTTTTCTTATTCATCACGAAAACGAGACGTTGCTTCCAAGTTTGTCAGGGACTTTTACCTGACATTGAGATGAAATGACATCTCAATCCCTGCCGCCCAATGAATCCAAAAGGGTTTACATGCATGGACAGGCTGACTCGCAGCAACTTTTCTGGATATTCTCAGCGGTTTAGCAGTACTCATATGCGGTTGGTATCAGTTCTGTGCGGAAGCATTAGCTGTCCGATCTATTACTCCAAGCCCAGATGGCGGGGGGTCAAAAACACGCCTATATAATTTTGACCCCTCAAACCCCACTTTTATATAGTGCAGGGATAAATATTAGATTTCTTATATCAGCTCAAAAACATAGATTGCGGGTACTCGGTAGAAACGCCAAGTTCAGGCGGTTCTGTCGAGCTCCGCAATTGAGCAGAAATAAGAAAAACATCATTTTTTTATCCTAAAATTCCATTTTTGGGCTAAACGATTGACAATGTTTTTGTTAGGCGTGTTTTGTATTGTCTGCTCAAAAGCATAGATTGTGGGTACTCGATAGAAACTCCCTCCTACTGGAGTTTTTGTTTATACTAATTTATTTTAGTTCGATTGCAATGAAAGCCTCAAGCTTAATTAATCGCTCCCGAACACTCATTCTGGATGTTTTCACCCGCACAAGGGAGAGGCAGTTGACTTTTACACCTCTGCTACCCATTTACACCTGGGTGGGTGGGGCAGTGGGGAGTTTTAGGGGGTGTACATGTACATTATTTTTTCTTATTTCTGCTAAAAGAAGCCTCCATGGTGTAGTGGATAAGTTACTAGCCTCATAAACCAGGAGTCGTGGGTTCGATCCAAGGGCTTCGCCAGACTCTCGGATGAGTCTTTAAACCGAGGTCCGGTCTCCGTATGCAGGGGTTTCATCAATAGACGGGTAGTGGGAATTTTGCCGTTTACTTAGACATTACTACATTACTCCCCTGCTAAGCTTGATAAATTTGTAAGGGTTTTATTCAGATAACATTGACAATCACACTCCTATCTTTCCTTGAACTCTAGATGCCTAAATGTTTTTGAAACCACTGCGTATGACATTTGCTGTTGACGGGATGTAAACCTCAAACACACTCACTCACTTATTTCTGCTCAAAACATAGATGAGACAGTTCTTATGAGTATCAACAATCTCAGAAGCTATGTTTTTGAGCAGAAAAATAATATATAACCCCAAGTTTTTTAGATAAAAGTGGGTAAGTGGGGGTCAAAATTATATAGGCATGTTTTCGTGATGTGTTTGCTTTTGATTTCCGCCCCCCCCCCCCCCCCCCCCCCCCCCCCCCCCCCCTCAAAAATATATCTTTTCTCAGAAACTATCATTTTTAATGAAGTTAAGTTAAGTACCGATATGGATTTACTTTTAAGATATATGTCAGTGATATTAATTTTTTCTTGTTTTAAGCGAATTTCCTTTATTGTCTACGCCCACGGGTGTAGACAATCTTAATGATAGCTTTTGCTCCGGAAGCATTTAATGAAAGGTCATGACTGGTATTCTGTTGACTGGTTCTACTTTTCATGTTCCATCTGGTTACCCCAGGACATCCCAACTCTGGTCATACTGGAACGCCCACTTGCATATTGAAACCCAGCAATTCCGCCCCCGCCCATAGGGGCTTGAAGAATTATATGGGCTGCATGATGCTTCCACGCAGAGCTGAATCCCGCCCGCACAATAGTACTGGTAAACCACTTAGAGGATCTGAGCCTGTCCAGGAACCGCGGTGGGAGGCGGACCGTCCATGCTAATAAACCCTATTAGTTTCATTGGGTGACAGGGCTTGAGATGTCAATTCATCTCAATGTCGGGTAAAAGTCCCACAAAATTGGAAGCAACGTCTCCAAAATGACCTTTACAGTGTTGACGGGGATGTTAAACCTCAAATCAAACAAACAAACCCAGCAATTACCTGAAAGCTGCCTAAAGTTTATCACATGGATATGCACGATTGCTCTCACACTTGCAAAATTAACATATATTTGCTCTGTGTGTGTGTGTGAATTCGGGTTTAACGTCGCTTTCAACAATTTTTCAGTCATATCACGACGGTGTCTGGTTGCGACAGGGAGCTCAATGCTCACTTTTATAGTGCTGCCTCACTGAAGTATCATGTCCCAGACACATTACATTACATGATACCACACCCAGTCACATTATCCTGACACTGGGTCGACCAGTCCTAGCTCTACCCCATAAATCTGAGTGCCAAGCGAGGAGCAGCTAGTACCATTTTTAACAACTTTGGTATGTCGCGGCCCGGGATCGAACCCATGACCTCCCGTTCCCCGGAGCGGACACTTTACCAACTGAGCTATCGGGGCCAGTTATCTAGTTCTTCCCAAACCCAAATCCAATTCTTAATGTTTTCATTTCTAGACGGCAATTTTGGCAGATTGTTTTTTCATGGCGTTAACCTAGAATGTAAAATGAAAGTTTAAAGTAGAATGCGAAATGAAGAAACCGTAAATGTAGGCATGTAGTACAATTAGTTGTAATTGATAGTGAAAAAAAATCGGAAATTTTGTTTTATGTGACATTGGTGATAAGATTTGGAAATCCTCATTTTATATGTGACTTTTTTTACACTTTGTGGTAACTGGCACATTTTAGTTCTACACAAATTAATGGGTGCTTAGCATAGACTCAAGATTTTTATAAAAGCTAATACTTGGTTTTCGAAATTTCACACAAAAAAAATATACAAAAAAAAAAAAAAAAAAAAATTAAAAGAAAACTCTTATCTTCAGAATTTTTAGTATTTTTTCCAAGATAGAAATATTCATTTTGGATGATTTATTGAAGTCAAGTATTAATTGTTTGACAAACACCTGGTTTTTGTGATTTTTCTTCATCTTTCGTATTTTTTTCACCCCCCAAAAATACCATTTCCCCTCGGATTTTTTTTGAGGACTTTTTTTCTTTGAATCAGGACACCTTCCTGATACTAAAACTGCTGATAACATTTCTCAAGGAATTAGTTGTGGGTCAAGGGTCATTTCCGGCTAAATGTACTGGCCTATTGTCAGTTTCTTGCGCTAGG
>CAUZLF010000351.1:0-268188 GCA_963580285.1 Lucinisca nassula | reverse complement strand
TACATAAAATATAAGAGTAATTAGTTCAAATCCAATCCATACAACGAATTTTTGTTGACACACATGATCAAATATTTACTAATTTTGAGGCCCCATCCCCATTCCATCACTGTGGCCAAGATTTGATTCTGATTTTGGTATGTGGCAGGTAGCGCAGTACTTATCAGAAATATATGTTGTGTTTACATGTTAGATTGATTGACTGTGTAGGAGTTTAACATGTCAACCCTTGTGGGACATTTTTTTGTCTTCTCCCAGAGAAATAGAGGATCTTACATGAGTGCTCATGTATTATTGAATTTATTAAACGAGTTGAGGAAAAGGGATAAAATGCAAGGCTTTGCCGAGCATTTTATCCCTTTTCCTCAACGAGTTTAATAAATTCAATAATACATGAGCACGAATGCAAGATTCTATTTATCATATGATATTTTAAACGCATTTTATTCACGATTGTTTACAAAAATGTCAATATTCCGCCATTAGTAAACGCGACGTCGTAAAGGACGTCGTACATGTAATGTTACGGGACGTATCTAGCTCATTTGCATATTTAATCAACTAGTGGATTATCGAAAATATTACATGACGTTATTGAACTCTCAGACGCGACGTCATATGATAAATGGAGAAAAGAGATAGAAGAGATTGAAGATGAGACGAAAGGGACAGGAGAATAAATGGAGTGTCGAAACAAAATAAATAACAAGTCCCCCTCTACCCTTACCTGCTACAACAGGGATTCTGCTGGCCCAAAATGCAGTTCAGACAAATTGTCCGGACAGCTCCATCATTTATCAGACATACTGAATTTCATTTGGACCAAATTTGAAAAGATGAAATTTTCTTACACTAAAATAGTCAATGTTTCCACTAATTTAACAATATTGATGTAAAGAAGAGTCCAAAATTATTTCAGGACATTTTGTCCAGACTGGCCTGAAATCTTTTGGACAATCATAATTTTTTAAGGACTATGGCCGATGTCCTGCCCCAAACAAAATCCCTGTACAAGGACAGCAAGCCTTGCCAACTGTAAGCCATTATTAGATGGATGTCCTGGTGATGCAAGATACAGGGCACCTTTGCCTCATGCCAGGATCATGTTAGAATTAGCTCTGAGGCAATTCAAACCAAGTAACCATGATATGCCTTAATGGAGAAAGGAAAAATATCCCCAAGTATCCTCTAAACACCTCCTTACACCTAATTGCAAATTTCTAGCCCCAAATCGCATTTTCAAACTCAAAGCGGTGACCTTCGAAAACAATATCTCAAACAAAACGGCATCCTTTCATGCTGCACCTAGTAACACGAATCGTTGTACGCAAGCGGTTCGACTCAGCCAATCTGATTACAGCAAGTCTTAGCACCGCCCATCACGTGTACGTGACATTCATCACTTCAACTGACAGGCTTACTTGACGTACATGACTAAAAAAAATAAAAATAAATAAAAATGGAATGAAACGAAAATCAATCGAGCGATCACCTCCTTTTCTTGAATCAGAATATTTACTGACATTGTGAGTTTACATCTGGCGGACACTTAGAGATTACGAACTGAAGTTTATGTCATAAAATTCTAAATTGAATTTTAATAATCCAAGCGGCGTCACGCAAAAATGTCTTCAGCGTATCTCCGTAAAGTCAAAACATAAAGGTGAAGGCACAGCCTCTTATGAGGGCAGCGCTGTTGCTCTTTCTGGTGTGCGAACATTGAACACTGACGAGACAGCATGGGTGCGCAGGATCATCTGAGTCTTCGCTGTTCGCAAATACGCTAATGATCCGTTCTGCATGACAAAGTGTTGCCGATACGTTCATGACGACACATTCATTTCCACCCTCACGCGTCCATCCCAATCTAGATCTCGGGAAAAACAAGAATGTTTACATGACTGAAACACAGTTTAGTTGCATGACCTGCAAGAGCGATATGAGCCGGGACACAGCATTTCCTACAATATTGTATGAGAAGAGTGATCAACCTGGGCATACACGCAGTCTGATCAGAGACTTCTCTGTCCGCCTGCTTCGCTGGGCGTACAGGCGATCTTATAGGAAATGCTGTGCCCCGCCTCATAATCGGAAAATCTGCCCAACATTTTTTTTCTGTGTACAGATTCATTCAGCCGCTTCCTTTATTCGGCGCATATTAAAGATTCTCCAAACCTGGTCGGTTTGATGTCCCCTCACAGTTTTTTTTTTTTTTTTTTTTTTGTTTTGGTTTTACGACCCTTTCAGGATTATTTCACTCATATCGAGCCGATCGTTAATCAGAGGTGGGCGAAAACCGGAGTACCCGGAGAAAAACCACCTGACCTACAGTTGCAGAACTTGGCGTCTCACATGTGACCCGAGCGAGGCTCGAACCACAGCGGTGAGAGACCTAATGATCAAGAGTCAGCGCTCTTAACCACTAGGCCACGGAGGCCCGTTCCCTCACAGTTTGGACAAGTCTATTTCCAATTTTAGGAAAGAGGTGTCTATTTTATATTATGTGCCCCCACCAGCGGTGAAGAGGGACATACTGTTGTCGGTGTGTATCTCGTTGGCGTTAGCGTGGACGTGACAATTTCCTGTGCGCACATTAACTCTTGAACGGGTTAGCGGATTTTCATCAAACTTGCAGGAATATATCATTGGAATTAGCGTAGGAGGTGATCAAATTTTGTTTACATTGACTTTTTTTTTCAAGGTCACCATGGGATTAAAATGGGCAAACTTCAGCCTAATTAATCTTGTATGTATCTGTTGAAGGATTTTCATTAAACTTGCAGTGACACTTCATTGAAATATGCTTAAGAGCTGATTAGAGTTTAGTGACATTTATCTCATTTTCAAGGTCACCACAGGGCAAATTTAAGCCAAATTAAGTGTGTGTGTGTATTTTATATCAGGAACCTTTTGGAAGATTCTTTCCAGACTTGTTTGTATACATCACTGTGACAAGTCAAATAGTTGAATAGGTTGTGATCTTGACCTTATTTGTAAGGTCAGCAAAGGATTAAAATCATTAAATTTCAGTCAAATCCTACATGAGTGCGCGTTATCGCAGGAAACGTTGGATAGATTCCCATCAGAAAGGCATAGCACTGGAATAGATAAAGAGGTGATTAAGATTTGGAGACCATGACCTTTTCAAGGTCAGTTTGGGACTAAACTTGTCAAATTTCAGTCACGGTAGGCTTGTTTGCACAGTATCTTAGGGGGATTCTCATCAAACTTGCATAGATCTATCATTGCTACAGGCCAATGCATTGAATAAGTCTGGATGACCTTGATCTCATTTTAAAGGTCATATCTTAAAATATTCAGGCCGGCTGATTGGGGACAACTGCTTTCTTTGAAAACAATTATAGGTATTATTATTATTATCATTATTATTATTAATTTATTATTACTATATTATAATTAATTCATGTATTTCGTTAACATCGTGGCAACTCTGGTCATATGCCGTGCTTTGTTGCGTAAACTTTGTTTGCTTTTGTACTTATATGAGCCCTCAGATCATTGAGTCACTTGATGGTGAACTTGGTGGACATTACAATCATTCCAGAGTCTTTGTTTGGTGCAAACCGAGTTACTCGTCATGGGCATCCAAAAAGGGTATGCTTTTCTGGAACTCCTGTTCCGTCTTGTTCCGAATGTTAACGTGACGCATTTTAGAGTCTCATTTCACAGTATTCCTTTATGTTCTTTTTTAGTCGGAGAACGTATCAGTGTCCCCGACTAAAACGTTTTCATGACAATGCACCAATACATCTGCCGGCCCCCGCCCATCGGGGCTTGGAGAAATATATGGGCTGCATGGTGCTTTGACGCAGAGCTGAATCCGACCCACACACGAGTACTGGTAAACTACTTAGAGGATCTAAGCCTGCCCAGGCAAATCGATGTGTATCGGGCCGTCCATTCTTATAAACCCTATTGGTTTCATTGGGCGACAGGGCTTGAGATGTCATTTCATCTCAATGTCGGGTAAAAGTCCCACAAAATTGGAAGCAACGTCTCCAAAATGACATTTACAGTACTGACTTGACCCGTCATCCAGTTCAATCATTAGTTTTTACTAGGGGTAAGAAAGAATATGGCGTGTTCCCTTAGGATAACGTACCTAAGCAATACAGTGCTTCGTTCCATGGCTCTAGCAATGGCATTTATCGGATGACAAAGTTCTTATTTATCCTCCACACATAGGTGCTCGTTAGGACCTCCGTTAGAACCGCCTCAGTGAGTATGTGGCGGTTCTAACGAGCACCCACATCGGAGTAGAAACATTATGTTAACAAGTCCATGAAATCTATACTCTGGTAAACCCCACTTAATATAGGGAAAAGTGGGGTTTACAGAAGTATACATCGTTGTCTTATCTCTGCCCCAAAACAGAGATTGTGGATACTCGTCAATATCGCAGTTATAAAGGCGTATCCACAATCTATGTTTTGGGCGGACAATGAGGTGGTTATAACAAGTACCCACAATTTATGTTTTGGGCAGAAATAAGAAAACTATTACCAATTATCACTTGATACATGCCATTTTCTTGACCTTATCTCATAAAGGCAAGTTATCCTAATGATAAGAAAAGTAATGTATACCCGTGTTAACTCCACTTTTTCCCAATATAAAGTGGGGTTTGCCGGGGTGGTGTTAATGTTGTGTGTGCGTCGGGTACTCCTCAGCAAATGGTAAAAGTACGTCACTCGGCTGGGGTATTTCGGGCCAACCTATTCCACCCCCTGCTTATCCGAGCATGAAATTTGAAATGGTGACATAATCTAGCCTGTGTAAAAATATCCTGATAAGTCGAGTTGAAATTCAAAGACCTGAAACAGTAATGGCAACCGGCCCCCGCCAATAGGGGCTTGGAGAAATATATGGGCTGCATGATGCTTCCACGCAGAGCTGAATCCGGCCCGCACACTAGTACTGGTAAACCGCTTAGAGGATCTAAGCCTGTCCAGGAACCGGGGTGCAAGGCGGGCCGTCCATGCTAATATTAAAACCCTATTGGTTTCATTGGGCGACAGGGCTTGAGAAGTCATTTCATCTCAATGTCGGGTAAATGTCCCACAAAATTGGAAGCAACGTCTCCAAAATGACCTTTACAGTGTTGACGGGGACGTTAAACCGCAAATCAAACAAACAGTAATGACAACTTGCGTACCTTTGATCAATGGCTCATAACAAAGATATTACAATAGGTAGCAGTAAAATGACAAAAGAAATGATAACACGGATCAGAATCAAAACCGGGTGTGCAAGTGGTCATATGCGTTTGATTTATTTCCCAACATTTTTAAACATCAGGTGAGATGGGCACAAAAAAAAAAACGTTTTAGCCTCGCGGCCTTTTAAGTTTAGTTAGTTTGTTGGATCCCGCTGCGATCTTATAGCCTGAAACTACAAGCGTGCACTTTCAATAGGTCTTTGAATCATAAATGATAAAATCGTCAAATAAAGTCAATTGAACAAGTGATTTAGTTTTATTTTTAATAATACTAATGTCAGAAAAAATAAGTTATTTTCTTTCTACAAAAAAAAACAAAAAAAAACATATTAATTTAGGTACAATATAGGCAATCGATCATCAAAGCAATCGATCATCTTAAAAAGTTTGATAGGCGCTTCAGAGGGAAATTATTCTAGACAACATTCACCCTGAGCAGGCATAACAGACAAAGTGAATCTTTGATGAGACTTAGTAGGTTGGCAGGCTTATCGGAGACTTTGCTGGTCGCAATATCACTTTGATGAAATTATCATCAATTGGTGTGGTTCATGTTACACATGTCCCGTTACGCATGTCCCAAGTTGGATCTACCTTTTAGTTTGTCTTTCTTTTACTGTAGAAAATTGCTAACGCAAAAGTAAATGCGATTTCACATTTTCTTATCCACTCACGTGGTTAGTTTTTGTAGGCGGTTCTTTGTCGTGTCAGTCAAACTGTGGCGAAATGGTTTGCTAGGCGGCGGTTCTTTCATGTAGATGAGAGGAAGCGATGACGCTATTTTGGGAACATCTTGACAGCTGTGATGTGTTTTGTTTCTTTGAAGTTTACTCTTGACATCATCTAACCGTTGTGACGGAAATCGTACTGGCGGGCTTCTGAAGGTCACCGCTTTGAGTTTGAAAATGTGATTTGGGGCCAGAAATTTGCAATTAGGTGTATCTGGGGGTATGCAACACAATAACAGACCAATCAGGAGCCAGTTGTTCAAAACTAATGACATTGTTAGTTAACTTATCCTTAAAACTGATCATTTAATATGGGAAATATGTTAATATTTTTGCTGAAAAAATGCGAGCAGCTCTTGCAAATGCAATAGCTGCTCTTAATATTTTTGCTGAAAAAATGCGAGCAGCTCTTGCAAATGCAATAGCTGCTCGCATTTTTTCAGCAAAAATAACACTATTGTAGATATTGTACTTTCTAGAACAGTTAACAATTTGAGCACTTACGAGCTTGTTAAGCTAACGATACTGTGAACAACTGGCCCCAGGACTGGTGAGTAATTGGTGATAATGGATAATTTTTGTCAATTCTCTATATAGACCTGCTGTGGGTGTCATTAGAACCCCCTCCGAGAGGCGGCTCTAAAGAATACCAAGAAGGTTTATAAGGAGAAATAAGGAGAAATATCCTTCAGTTATCACAACAAGAGGGCCCAATGGCCCTATATCGCTCCCCTGTGTACCAGAAAATCATAAGTGTAGGAGACCACTTGACATTGCTACATACTAAATATCTGAGCTCTGGGCCTTATGGCTTTGGAGAAGATTTTTTATTTTTTTTTTTCCAGTATAAGTTCATAGTTCAATTTTGACCCAAAGGGCATGGTTGGCAGGATTTATGTAGGCGAATATTTTATGTTGCTATATACTAAATATCTAAGGTCCGTACTTCATGGTTTCAGAGAAGAAGATTTTTAAAGCTTTTTTTTTCCATTATAAGTTTATTGGAGTTAAGAAGCCACAGGATTTGGGCAATTTGAACCCCAGGGGCAAGACTCAGGCAGGATTCATTTAGGCAAAAACTCCATGTTGCTACATGCTAAATACCTAAGCTCTGGGCCTTATGGTTTCACAGAAGAATATTTTTAAATTTTTTCTTCCATTTTAAGTTTTGTTTTTCCATTTTAAGTCCATCCATGGTAGCTAATGGGCCATGGATGTGGCCAATTCTGGCCCAATGGGCATGATTGGCAGGATTTATGTAGGTGGCCTGGGCCATGTGGTTTCAGAGAAGAAGGTTTTTGAAGCTTTTTTCCATAAGGAGTATATGGGAGCTAAGGTGCACAAGGGTGTGGCCCATATGGACCCCAGGGCATGATTGGCAGGATTTATGTAGGTGACCACTTACCATTGCTACATGCTAAATATCCAAGCTCTGGGCCTTGTGTTTTCAGAGAAGAAGATTTTCGAAGCTTTTTTTTTCCATTAGGAGTCTATGGGAGCTAAGGGGCCCCTGGGCGTGGCCCATTTGGACCCCAGAGGCATGATTGGCAGGAATTATGTAGGTGACCACTTGCCGTTGCTACATGCTAAATATATAAGCTCTGGGCCCTGTGGTTTCAGAGAAGAAGATTTTTGAAGCGTTTTTCCATTATGAGTCTAGAGGAATTATGTAGGTGACCACTTGCCATTGCTACATGCTAAATATCTAAGCTCTGGGCCCTGTGGTTTCAGAGAAGAAGATTTTTGAAGCGTTTTTCCATTATGAGTCTATAGGAGCTTAGGGGCCCCAGGGCGTGGTCGTTTGGACCCCGGGCGCATGATTAGCAGGAATTATGTAGGTGACCACTTGCCGTTACTACATGCTAAATATATAAGCTCTGGGCCCTGTGGTTTCAGAGAAGAAGATTTTTGAAGCTTTTTTCCATTATGAGTCTATGGGAGCAAGGGGCCCTGGGGCGCGGCCCATTTCGAACCCAGGGGCATGATTGGGAGGAATTATGTAGGTGACCACTTGCCATTGCTACATGCTAAATATCTAAGCTCTGGACCCTGTGTGTTCAGAGAAGAAGATTTTTGAAGCTTTTTTTTCCATTATGAGTCTATGGGAGTGAAGGGGCCCCGGGGCGTGGCCCATTTGGAACCCAGGGGCATGATTGGCAGGAATTATGTAGGTGACCACTTGCCCTTGCTAAATGCTAAATATCTAAGCTCTTGGCCCTGTGGTTTCAGAGAAGAAGATTTTTGAAGCTTTTTTCCATTATGAGTCTATGGGAGTGAAGGGGCGCTGGGGCATGGCCCATTTGGAACCCAGGGGCATGATTGGCAGGAACTAGAGCTGTCAGTGAAACTGACTAGGGCCCCGGCAGCGCTATCAGAGGAGTAGGAAAAAAATTGTGGACGGACAGACGGACAGACAGACAGACAGAAGGACGGACAGAGTGATTACTATAGGGCACCCACACTTTCAGTGCGGGGCCCTAATAAGAAAGTTATGGAGGATAAAAAAATTTGTGGACGGACAGACAGACAGACAGGCAGACAGACGGACAGAGTGATTACTATAGGGCACCCACACTTTCAGTGCGGGGCCACATTATGGTTAACATTTCTGCCAAGTAATATTTAAATCCATCCAGGAATAATAACAAAGTTATTAATTGGACACAGGAAAGACCCTTTTTTGACCTTTAACCTCTAAGTATGACCTTGACCTTTGAGGTACGGACCTGAGTCTTGCGCGCAACACTCCATTACATTATGGTTAACATTTCTGCCATCCAGGAATAATAATAACAAAGTTATTAATTGGACACAGGAAAGACCCTTTTTTGACCTTTAACCTCTAAGTATGACCTTGACCTTTGAGGTACGGACCTGAGTCTTGCACGCAACACTCCATCACATTATGGTTAACATTTCTGCCAAGTAATATTTAAATCCATCCAGGAATAAGAAAGTTATGGAGGATAAAAAAACTTGTGGACGGACAGACGGACGTTCTCACGGATGTATACTTATGTGGCTATTTTTGGCAGGATTGATACTTAAGTGGCTACTTTTAGCCACAGAAAAGAAGTATTTTCGGTGTCTAACGGAATAAATCCCATAGACTTACATTGATTCTGTCCATTTACATAGCCACCTAACTATACATTTGTTGGTGCGGACAGACAGACAGACGGACGGACAGAGTGATTACTATAGGGCACCAACACTTTCAGTGCGGGGTCCTAATTATGTAGGTGACCACTTGCCATTGC
The DNA here is from genome assembly GCA_963580285.1 of Lucinisca nassula. Classification (NCBI taxonomy): domain Eukaryota; kingdom Metazoa; phylum Mollusca; class Bivalvia; order Lucinida; family Lucinidae; genus Lucinisca; species Lucinisca nassula. Next base: position 258,961 of record CAUZLF010000351.1, on the reverse strand, counting down.
TACATGCTAAATATCTAAGCTCTGGGCCCTGTGGTTTCAGAGAAGAAGATTTTTGAAGCTTTTTTTCCATTATGAGTATACAAGAGCTAAGGGGCCCCGGGTGTGGCCAATTTGGACCCAAGGGGCATGATTGGCAGGAATTATGTAGGTGACCACTTGCCTTTGCTACATGCTAAATATCTTAGCTAAATATCTTAGCTCTGGGCCCTGTGGTTTCAGAGAAGAAGATTTTTGCAGGAATAATGAAGGTGACCACTTGCCCTTGCTACATGCTAAATATATAAACTCTGGGCCCTGTGGTTTCAGAGAAGAAGATTTTTGAAGCTTTTTTCCATTATGAGTCTATAGGAGCAAAGGGGCCCTGGGGCGGAGTCGGTTTGGACCCCAGGGGCATGATTGGCAGGAATTATGTAGGTGACCACTTGCGGTTACTACATGCTAAATATATAAGCTCTGTGCCCTGTGGTTTCAGAGAAGAAGTTTTTTGAAGCTTTTTTCCATTATGAGTCTATGGGAGTTAAGGGGCCCCGGGGTGTGGCCCATTTGGAACCCAGGGGCATGATTGGCAGGAATTATGTAGGTGACCACTTGCCATTGCTACATGCTAAATATCTAAGCTCTGGGCCCTGTGGTTTCAGAGAAGATTTTTGAAGCTTTTTTCCATTATGAGTCTATAGGAGCTAAGGGGCCCCGGGCGTGGTCTGCTTTGACCCCAGGGGCATGATTGGCAGGAATTATGTAGGTGACCACTTGCCCTTGCTACATGCCAAATATCTAAGCTCTGGGCCCTGTGGTTTCAGAGAAGAAGATTTTTGAAGCTTTTTTCCATTATGATTCTATAGGAGCTAAGGGGCCCTGGGGCGTGGTCTGTTTGGACCCCGGGCGCCGGATTGGCAGGAATTATGTAGGTGACCACTTGCCATTACTACATGCTAAATATATAAGCTCTGGGCCCTGTGGTATCAGAGAAGATTTTTGAAGCTTTTTCCCATTATGAGTCTATGGGAGCAAAGGGGCTCTGGGGCGCGGCCCATTTCGAACCCAGGGGCATGATTGGGAGGAATTATGTAGGTGACCACTTGCCATTGCTACATGCTAAATATCTAAGCTCTGGGCCCTGTGGTTTCAGAGAAGAAGATTTTTGAAGCTTTTTTTCCATTATGAGTCTATGGGAGCGAAGGGGCCCCGGGGCGTGGCCCATTTGGAACCCAGGGGCATGATTGGGAGGAATTATGTAGGTGACCACTTGCCATTGCTACATGCTAAATATCTAAGCTCTGGGCCCTGTGGTTTCAGAGAAGAAGATTTTTGAAGCTTTTTTTTCCATTATGAGTCTATGGGAGCGAAGGGGCCCCGGGGCATGGCCCATTTGGAACCCAGGGGCATGATTGGCAGGAATTATGTAGGTGACCACTTGCCCTTGCTAAATGCTAAATATCTAAGCTCTGGACCCTGTGAATTTCATATACTTATTTGAAATTAGTCAATTTCAAATAAGTATATCTCTTATACCCCATGGCCAGTCTTGATCAAATTTCAAGTGAAGCAACATCAGGTAGGGGGAAAGGCTGCATAAGGTTTTTGGGCTGATCAGATTGGAATTCTGGTTGCCATGGCAACATATAGCTCCCATAGACTTATAAAGGGAAAAATTTTAAAAATCTTCTTCTCTGAAATAGAGGTCGGTAAATGGGTTGCAATTCACGAGATGCCGAAAATTCACGAGAAGTATACGGAAGCCGACATATTAGGCGGTAACACTGACTAATTTATTCCTTGCATAAAGGTCAGTCTCATGTCAAATTGTTCGCACTATAACTGAATGAGAAAAAGTGTAGATCATGATCAGATGGCTTCTTAAGAAGCCATCTGATCTGGATCTACACTGTTTCAGTTTGTGAAGATAGGAGTTGTTGTGAACAGCAGGATAAGCGTTAAAATTAGCTGCATGGATAGTACAATACCTCTACAGTAAAACTTTGATGGCTCAAATGCCGAGTGAGTGTTTGAGTTTTATGCCTTTCCAACAGCTAAGGTTATATGGAGACTGGACCTCAGTTTAAAGACTCATCCGAAAGTCTGGAGAAGTCCAGGATTGATCCTGAAACCCCTGGTTTACAAGGCAAGTAGCAAAACCAGTACACTACGGAGGTTTCCAACTTGAATGCCGATGGCTTGTTGACTACAGCAGATTAACTCTTTCTTAACCCTTATCCTTCTGAACACAAAAACTATCTTTGCGAACAGATCAGGATCTACACTGTCATTCAGAAGCCTCCGTGGTGTAATGGATATCCTACTCGCCTTGTAAACCTGGGGTCGCAGGATCGATCCTGGGCTTCAGACTTTCGGATGTGTCTTTAGTCCGAGGTCCTGTCTCTGTATGACCTTAGCTGTTGGTGGGACGTAAAACTCTAAACACTCACTCACTACACTGTCATTCAGTTTGCAAATTTGAATGAATACATACTATTAAGTAATTTTATTGGTTGATAGTCAGAATTGGATGTGGCTAAATTAATTTATTTAGCAGGATAAGGGTTAAGTCGCAAGGGATTTTTCCTGTAACCCCAAATATCATTACTATTGGGATAATAAAACCCTTATCCTACTGAATAAATGGATTAAGCCACACCCATTTCTGACTATCGACCACTCAAATTATTTGACATAATTTATTCATTCAATTCACAAACTACATTACAGTATAGATACTGATCAGATGGCTTCTGAATCTGGATCTACACTGATTGCAAAGTTAGGGGTTGTCATGTTCAGCAGATTAGGGATAAGGAGAATTTTGAAAATGTATGTTGTGTGCACTCAGTAAAATCAAATTGTTGTGGTTATTTTAATGAGTATACACAACAGACTTGTACCTAAATGTTTTTGAACGCTGAAAAGATATCCCCGATTTATCCTCAGCATGCATCTTAACCACACATTATGATTATCCCTTGTCCTGCTGTTCACGACAAGCACTAACTTTGCAAACAGTGTAGATCCAGATCAGATGGCTTCTGAAGAAGCCTTCTGATCAGGATCTACACTGTTTGCCATTCAGTTCAGGAATTTGAACAAATTCATTATATCAAGTAATTTGATTGGTGGACAGTCAGAAATGGGTGTGGCCACAGTAATTATTCAGCAGGTTTATGGTTAAATCCTCAATGACTCCAACTATCCCCACTTCAAACACTTTCATATCACAGAAGTATTGAGAGCCACTGAAGTTTGGCTGTAGTGTCAATTTATCACATGACGTCGCATCTGAGAGTGTAATAACGCCATGTAATATTTTCGATAATCCACTAGTGGATTAAATATGCAAATTAGCTAGACAATGTCCCGTAACGTTACATGTACGACGTCCTGAACAACGTCGCTTATACTAACGGTGGAATATTGACATTTTTGAAAACAATCGTGAATAAAATGCGTTTTAAATGTCATATGATAAATAGAATCTTGCATTCGTGTTCATGTATTATTGAATTTATTTAACTCGTTGAGGAAAAGGGATAAAATGCTTGGCAAAGCCTCACATTTTATCCCTTTTCATCAACTCATTTAATAAATTCAATAATACATGAACACTCATGTAAGATCCTCTATATCTAAAATTCCGAGTCTTTAGCTAGTCTGTGTATCTAAACAGTCAGGGCACAGTTGATTAACTAACGATGTTTTTACTTAACAAATTGTTAAAACTTTGATCATTTGATCTGGCAAATATACTAATATTTTTGCCAAAAAAATGTGAGAAGTTTTTGCAGTTTCTAATTTTTTTCAGCAAAATACCAGAACTATAGATTTTGTGCCTGCTAGAACAGTTAACAATATGATCCTTAACTTGTTAAGCTAACAATGAAGAGGTGGGTCCTGGTTTGTGTCTTACATGGTCGCAAATCCAGAAGATATGTTTTTGTGACAGAACATGTTAATTTACAGCTTTCGTTATGCCGGCCTTGGTAGCTCAGTTGGATATGTGTATTATTGGTGATCAGGACGATGTGGGTTCAATACCTGTCGTGGTCAGCAACATTCTTTCATCGATATTGATCATGAAATCTTTTCTATGCTCATTCTCTCCCTTCCGCTGATTCAAGAAGGGCAGCTGTCAGTTTCTGGAGCAATAATGTGCACTCTACAGGTTAACCGGTTATGTATAGCCTGCCCAGGAAAAGTGTGGTTAGATGAGCTAAGTGGCTCGATATGACTTCTTATGTTTTGACAGTGCCAACAAACTGTAATACAAACAATTTTGATTACCCTGCAAAGTTGGGATCAGGTTGTCAGTAACTTACCCATCAGTTCCCCCTGTGACAAAGTAGTTTGTCTGTGTCGGGTGGACGCTAACTGTTCTCAACGATCTCTCGTGTAACTGGAATCTTTGTTCAGCTTCATATCTGCAAATATGGTTGGTATAAGTATCCTCATCACTTTTATGCGTTAAGGGCGATGCACACATCTTGAGAGGGGGCAACTTGTTTGTTTGTATGAATTGAGGTTTAATGTCCCCGTCAACACTATTTAGGTCATTTTGGAGATGTTGCATCCAATTTTGTGGGCTGATCTTTTCATAGCCAAGGAATTCATGACCTGTATAAACAGCCACAATTTTGACTTCAATGTCTTAATTCTAACTGCCATTTCTTGCCCTGCATTTTTTTTTCATGCTTAACTAACTTGTGCATAAAACTTGTACCGCTCATAAATTTTAAGATGCCACCAACTGTTGGCATCTTAAAGTTTATGAACAGGACAAATAGGACTGCTGATCTTTTCATAGCCAAGGAATTCATGACCTGTAAAAGCAGCCACAATTTTGACTTCAATGTCTTAATTCTAACTGCCATTTCTTGCCCTGCATTTTTTTTTCATGCTTAACTCACTTGTACATGAAACTTGTCCCGCTCATTAATTTTAAGATGCCAACAAAATTTATGAACAGGACAAATAGGATGGCTGATGTTTCATAGCCAAGGAATTCATGACCTGTAAAAGCAGCCACAATTTTGACTTCAATGTCTTAATTCTAACTGCCATTTCTTGCCCTGCATTTTTTTTTCATGCTTAACTCACTTGTACATGAAACTTGTCCCGCTCATTAATTTTAAGATGCCAACAAAATTTATGAACAGGACAAATAGGATGGCTGATGTTTCATAGCCAAGGAATTCATGACCTGTAAAAGCAGCCACAATTTTGACTTCAATGTCTTAATTCTAACTGCCATTTCTTGTCCTGCATTTTTTTTTCATGCTTAACTCACTTGTACATGAAACTTGTCCCGCTCATTAATTTTAAGATGCCAACAAAATTTATGAACAGGACAAATAGGATGGCTGATGTTTCATAGCCAAGGAATTCATGACCTGTAAAAGCAGCCACAATTTTGACTTCAATGTCTTAATTCTAACTGCCATTTCTTGCCCTGCATTTTTTTTTTTTCATGCTTAACTCACTTGTACATGAAACTTGTCCCGCTCATTAATTTTAAGATGCCAACAAAATTTATGAACAGGACAAATAGGATGGCTGATGTTTCATAGCCAAGGAATTCATGACCTGTATAAACAGCCACAATTTTGACTTCAATGTCTTAATTCAAACTGCTATTTCTTGCCCTACATTTTTTTTTTCATGCTTAACTCACTTGTACATGAAACTTGTCCCGCTCATAAATTTTAAGATGTTGGCATCTTAAAATTTATGAACAGGACAAATAGGACGGCTGATCTTTTCAAAGCAAAGGAATTCATGACCTGTATAAACAGCCACAATTTTGACTTCAATGTCTTCAGTGCATGAAAATTGTCCCGCTCATAAATTTTAAGATTCCAACAACTGTTGGCATCTTAAAATTTATGAACAGGACAAATAGGAAGGCTGATCTTTTCAAAGCCAAGGAATTCGTGACCTGTATAAACAGCCACAATTTTGACTTCAATGTCTTAATTCTAACTGCCATTTCTTGCCCTGCATTTTTTTTTTCATGCTTAACTCACTTGTGCATGAAGCTTGTCCCGCTCATTAATTTTAAGATGCCAACAAAATTTATGAACAGGACAAATAGGATGGCTGATGTTTCATAGCCAAGGAATTCATGACCTGTATAAACAGCCACAATTTTGACTTCAATGTCTTAATTCAAACTGCTATTTCTTGCCCTACATTTTTTTTTCATGCTTAACTCACTTGTGCATGAAACTTGTCCCGCTCATAAATTTTAAGATGCCAACAACTGTTGGCATCTTAAAATTTATGAACAGGACAAATAGGACGGCTGATCTTTTCATAGCCAAGGAATTCATGACCTGTATAAACAGCCACTATTTTGACTTCAATGTCTTAATTCTAACTGCCATTTCTTGCCCTGCATACATATGCCTAATTATTTGGAACATATGTGGTTTTAGTATTTAAGCAGTTTTTTCTGAGTTACAGGATCTTTAAAGTGGGTGGGGTAACTCCACACAGTTTTGACATGTATTTTGTGTCTCATTTAAAGGTAGAAAAATAGTCCCATACATGACACGTTATTATATAAAATAAGAGGGGAAGGTCTAACTCTATGCTTTGTCACAAGTTTATTCACCAAAATTCACTTTTTTGGGGAACCTTGGGTCATTTTTGAGATTTTTTAACAGTAATGTTCTTTTTTTTTCTTATATCTTCGGTATACATTAACCTATTGTGGTGAAACTCCTACCATGCAAGCATACTGATGAGGCAATATAGCTCAAATGATCATTTGAGATGTTGACCTATATTTCACGCTTGAATGAACATTCTTATTTCATGTTTATAGGTTAGATTATTGTTTCCATCAGTTCAAGAGTTTAGATATTTCTGGCATTTGGATAAACAGGCGATGAGTTTAAACATATTTAAATCAAATGAAAAAAAACAATAGAAATGTGTCCAAAGTACATAGATGCCCCCGCCTGTTTGACTTTGCCAATTTAGCTGCATGACCCCTGGGAGACACATCAGCATCAGATATATATGTTCAGGATGGGTAGCTCAATATTTTTTAAGATATTTGGATTTTGATGATATGAAATGGGCAGGGCAGGGGGCTGGGGCATTATTGTGTGTGTCATTGAATGTCATTAATGTCATTGAATGCATCTGACCATAAACAACATCAAATAAAAAAGGTTGGAATCTGAACAGTTTCTGAGATACATATTTTTTTTTACATTTTCTTTGGTCCAATCAAATACCCCCACCCCAGACAGAATCAGTGATCATAAACATGCTAAACAGTTATGAGCTGCAGGAGAAATGCAGACATAAATGTGCACCTAAACGTGAACCTGGTTATGAACGTAATAATGTGTGACATAGTACGCACATACGAACATAACATCACATCTAAAAAATATATATGCCTCACTCACTCCTTCTTTTGGCATGCAGAGATATAAGATAGGTCTGCTTTGCTGAATATCTTTAATACTCCCACTTCAAGAGCACATCTAAAAAGAATGTGGTACACCTACATGAAGACACAGGCATATACATTTGAAAATGGTTGTTCACAACTGTATTCTGACATGCTTTGCCCATATTGAATCAAATTAATCTACAGAAGAATAGCTTTCATTGTCACCTGAACTTGAGCTGTTACCTCTTTTTGAAAAGCATCTGTTAGACTGTTCCTATACTGTGACTTCAACGATTTTTACTGACTTTGGCTGATGGCCTTAAAACCGAGGTTCTTTAACACAGAAGCGATATGGACACAGCAATCAAATACCTCGTCACCATTTTTTTCATTTGCACTGCCACCCTATTATGGACTCTAGTCCAGGGCCTTCCTTAATCCTTAGATTGTATTCCCTGTCTCCCTCTCTATCTCTGCATTTCATGTAATAGACAAGGAGAACCTTTATCTGCTTATATGTTTCCACTATTCATTAAAGATGTTACCTTACTTTGAAGATACATCTAATGATAATGCTGCTGTTGTACTTAACATGATACAATGAATGATGCTGCAATATAGGAAAACATTCTGGGCAATTGAATTGTTAGCTTGACTAACAAACTGACTGATCTCTGATTATTTACAGGAACAGTAATATTGAGTGCAATGTTTAGTTCTCTCATTCTCTCTTTCTCTTTAGAATAATAACCAGAGGACCAGTGGTCCTGAACCGCTCACCTGTCTGGTGACAATTTTCCTACTTAGATCAGCAGAAAATGTCATTTACCCTGCTCATAAATTTTAAAATGCCATCTCAATATTTGTTGGCATTTTAAAACTTATGAGCAGGGTAAATTTCATGCTGAAGTGAGTTGAGCGTGAAAAAAGTTTTATAACCTCGGTGCCTGGCTCACAGAAACGGAAAATATGAGGAACTGTCCATTGGACATAAATGGTATACTGTATACAGAAGCAAATGAAACAAAAAGAAAACTTGTTCGAATTTATTTTCATATCTCAAGAGCAGTAACAGAACAAAACTAGAATTTGTTTTTCTACAAAAACACAGATGTCTCCCCCCTTTTTTTATTTTGGTGACACTGTCTTCAATGGTTTCCTATAAATCCATTATTTTCACTTTGCCCCATGCAAAGCCTAAGTCGGCAAATTTGACATTGCTGTAAAATAGGTCAAGGTCAACCCAGGGTCACCAGTTGTACAAACCATGATGGGCCCGAGTACCATATGCTACATGCCAAGTTTCAAGGCCACTGGCGTTATGGTTCTGGAGAAGAAGATTTTTGAAGGCTTTTTACCATATATGGGCATGGCGGCCATCTTGGGTCTGAGGCCAATGAATGACCTTGACCTTTCTCACCCACAGATCTTCATGTATTCAGTTACTTTACCTTATCTACCAATTTTGGTGACACTGTCTTCAATGGTTTCCTATAAATCCATTATTTTCACTTTGCCCCATGCAAAAGCCTAAGTCGGCAAATTTGACATTGCTGTAAAATAGGTCAAGGTCAACCCAGGGTTACCAGTTGTACAAACCATGATGGGCCCGAGTACCATATGCTACATGCCAAGTTTCAAGGCCAATTACCTTATGGTTCTGGAGAAGGTTTTTGAAGGTTTTTTACAATATATGGGCATGGCGGCCATCTTGGGTCTACGGCCAATGAATGACCTTGACCTTTATCACCCATAGATCTTCATGTATTCAGTTACTTTACCTGATCTACAAATTTTGGTGACACTGTCTTCAATGGTTTCCTATAAATCCATAATTTTCACTTTGCCCCATGCAAAAGCCTAAGTCGGCAAATTTGACATTGCTGTAAAATAGGTCAAGGTCAACCTAGGGCACCATTTGTACAAACCATGATGGGCCTGAGTACCATATGCTACATGCCAAGTTTCAAGGCCACTGGCCTTATGGTTCTGGAGAAGAAGATTTTTGAAGGCTTTTTACCATATATGGGCATGGCGGCCATCTTGGTCATGTGATCCAGACCCCGCGAACAAACTTTCGTTCCCCCATCCCACTGAGGCTCCATATGAAATTTGGCTTTGATTGGCCCTGCAGTATAGGAGAAGAAGATCTTTGAAAATGGTGGACAGATGGATGGACGGACGGACCATGGCTATACTATAAGCTCACCTATGAGCCTAAGGCTCAGGTGAGCTAAAAATCCATTATTTTCACTTTTTCCTATGCAAAAGCCTAAGTCAGCATATTTGACATTGCAAATTTGACATTGCTGTAAAATAGGTCAAGGTCAACCCAGGGTCACCAGTTGTACAAACCATGATGGGCCCGAGTACCATATGCTACATGCCAAGTTTCAAGGCCACTGGCGTTATGGTTCTGGAGAAGAAGATTTTTGAAGGCTTTTTACCATATATGGGCATGGCGGCCATCTTGGGTCTGAGGCCAATGAATGACCTTGACCTTTCTCACCCACAGATTTTCATGTATTCAGTTACTTTACCTGATCTACAAATTTTGGTGACACTGTCTTCAATGGTTTCCTATAAATCCATTATTTTCACTTTGCCCCATGCAAAAGCCTAAGTCGGCAAGTTTAACATTGCTGTAAAATAGGTCAAGGTCAACCCAGGGTCACCATTTGTACAAACCATGATGGGCCCGAGTACCATATGCTACATGCCAAGTTTCAAGGCCAATGGCCTTATGGTTCTGGAGAAGAAGATTTTTGAAGGTTTTTTTACCATATATGGGCATGGCGCCCATCTTGGGTCTAAGGCCAATGAATGACCTTGACCTTTATCACCCATAGATCTTCATGTATTCAGTTACTTTACCTGCTCTACAAATTTTGGTGACACTGTCTTCAATGGTTTCCTATAAGTCCATAATTTTCACTTTGCCCCATGCAAAAGCCTAAGTCGGCAAATTTGACATTGCTGTAAAATAGGTCAAGGTCAACCCAGGGTCACCATTTGTACAAACCATGATGGGCCTGAGTACCATATGCTACATGCCAAGTTTCAAGGCCACTGGCCTTATGGTTCTGGAGAAGAAGATTTTTGAAGGCTTTTTACCATATATGGGCATGGCGGCCATCTTGGTCATGTGATCCAGACCCCGCGAACAAACTTTCGTTCCCCCATCCCACTGAGGCTCCATATGAAATTTGGCTTTGATTGGCCCTGCAGTATAGGAGAAGAAGATCTTTGAAAATGGTGGACAGACGGACGGACGTCCTCACAGATGGACACTTGTTGGGTACTTCCATGTTAAAAACTACCCAACAAGACACAAAAATACCCCTAAACTACCCAACAAAGTAATAAATCTTGTAGGCTACTTTTTTCGGACACTAACGGAATAAACGGAAATACTTAACAACGTCCTACCCAACTAGTGCCCATTCGTGTGCCCGGACGGACGGATGGACGATGGACGGACGACGGACCATGGCTATACTATAAGCTCACCTATGAGCCTAAAGGCTCAGGTGAGCTAAAAATCCATTATTTTCACTTTTTCCTATGCAAAAGCCTAAGTCAGCATATTTGACATTGCAAATTTGACATTGCTGTAAAATAGGTCAATGTCAACCCAGGGTCACCAGTTGTACAAACCATGATGGGCCCGAGTACCATATGCTACATGCCAAGTTTCAAGGCCACTGGCATTATGGTTCTGGAGAAGATTTTTGAAGGCTTTTTACCATATATGGGCATGGCGGCCATCTTGGGTCTAAGGCCAATGAATGACCTTGACCTTTCTCACCCACAGATCTTCATGTATTCAGTTACTTTACCTGATCTACCAATTTTGGTGACACTGTCTTCAATGGTTTCCTATAAATCCATTATTTTCACTTTGCCCCATGCAAAAGCCTAAGTCGGCAAATTTGACATTGCTGTAAAATAGGTCAAGGTCAACCCAGGGTCACCATTTGTACAAACCATGATGGGCCCGAGTACCATATGCTACATGCCAAGTTTCAAGGCCAATGGCCTTATGGTTCTGGAGAAGAAGATTTTTGAAGGTTTTTTACCATATATGGGCATGGCGGCCATCTTGGGTCTAAGGCCAATGAATGACCGTGACCTTTATCACCCATAGATCTTCATGTATTCAGTTACTTTACCTGATCTACAAATTTTGGTGACACTGTCTTCAATGTTTCCTATAAATCCATAATTTTCACTTTGCCCCATGCAAAAGCCTAAGTCGGCAAATTTGTCATTGCTGTAAAATAGGTCAAGGTCAACCCAGGGTCACCATTTGTACAAACCATGATGGGCCTGAGTACCATATGCTACATGCCAAGTTTCAAGGCCACTGGCCTTATGGTTCTGGAGAAGAAGATTTTTGAAGGCTTTTTACCATATATGGGCATGGCGGCCATCTTGGTCATGTGATCCAGACCCCGCGAACAAACTTTCGTTCCCCCATCCCACTGAGGCTCCATATGAAATTTGGCTTTGATTGGCCCTGCAGTATAGGAGAAGAAGATCTTTGAAAATGGTGGACGGACGGACGCACGGACGGACGGTTGACGGACCATGGCTATACTATAAGCTCACCTATGAGCCTAAAAGCTCAGGTGAGCTAATAATAATAATAATAATAATAATAATAATAATAAAGAGAAGACAATAAGTAGAAGAAGAACATTTTGTTCACAGTTATAGTGTACTCCAGGTGTTCTGCAAGGAGACCTACTTTGTTCCTGTATGTTACCATTGTTCCTTAAACGTCATGCATCAAAATAGGTGTTGCATACAGCAGTGTAGCATACTGTTATTTACATATGACATCTTTATTGTCCTAAAATAAATATAGCATTATTATTCACCCGTAAAGCATGTCAGAATACAGTTGTGAACAACCATTTTCAAATGTATATGCCTGTGTCTTCACGTAGGTGTACCACATTCTTTTTTCTTAGTCATTAGGTTTCTCACCGCCGTAGGTTCGAGCCTCCCCCGGGCCACGTGTGAGACGCCAAGTTCTGCAACGGAAGGTCAGGTGGTTTTTCTCCCGGTACTCCGGTTTTCGCCCACCACTGATTAACGATCAGCTCGATATGAGTGAAATAATTTTGAAAGGGCCGTAAAACCAAAACCCCAAAAAAATAGAAAAATCACATTCTTTTTAGATGTGCTCTTGAAGTGGGATTATTAAAGATATTCAAGCAGACCTTTCTTATATCTCTGCATGCCAAAGGAAGGAGTGAGTGAGGCATATATATTTTTTAGATGTGATGTTATGTTCGTATGTGCGTACTATGTCACACATTATTACGTTCATAACCAAGTTCACGTTTAGGTGCACATATTTCTCCTGCAGCTCATAACTGTTTAGCATGTTTATGGTCACTGATTATGTCTGGGGTGGGGGTATTTGATTGGACCAAAGAAAATGTTAAAAAAATATGTATCTCAGAAACTGTTCAGATTCCAACCTTTTTTATTTGATGTTGTTTATGGTCAGATGCATTCAATGACACACACAATAATGCCCCAGCCCTGCCCATTTCATATCATCAAAATCCAAATATCTTAGAAAATATTGAGATACCCATCCTGAACATATATATCTGATGCTATTAAATGTGTCTCCCAGGGGTCATGCAGCTATATTGACAAAGTCAAACAGGCGGGGGCATCTGTGGTCTTTGGACACATTTCTATTGTTTTTTTTTTCATTTGATTTAAATATGTTTAAACTCATCGCCTGTTTATCCAAATGCCAGAAATATCTAAACTCTTGAACTGATGGAAACAATAATCTAACCTATAAACATGAAATAAGAATGTTCATTCAAGCGTGAAATATAGGTCAACATCTCAAATGATCATTTGAGTTATATTGCCTCATTAGTATGCTTGCATGGTAGGAGTTTCACCACAATGGGTTAATGTATACCGAAGATATAAGAAAACAAGAGGGCCATGATGGCCCTGGATCGCTCACCTGATCTTTATTGTACAAAGGTTGACTTAAGGAACATGTCTAAGATATTAGTGACTTCTTGCAGCTTAAATCCATTTAGTCAAGTAAAGAAGGTTGTCATTGGCAAACTGTCTTGTCTCAGATGGTTTCAATGTGTCTGGCAGGACATATGCTAGAAACAGTACCAGACCCAGAAATGTTCCTTACGGGACATCAGCTCGGTCTGAGTGAGATTCTTATTGCACCACCAACTGTTTACTGTAACTCAGAAAAGTCTTAATCCAGGAATGCACCAACCCTCTGATTATTGCCTTCACTTCTATTTTACAACCCATGACTTTTCCCCCAATTAACTGTGAAATTCATCTCAAATACATTTAGAAGAAGAGCAATGGTCATTAAATTGACAGTAAACTACATATTATGAAGATTTCCAGTTGAGTGTAGCAATAAACTCAAAATGATTAGTCTTGAATGTATTTACAGAAAACACAATCATACTTTAATGAAATCTATTTAAAGGAAAAACAATCATACTTAAAACTGACAAAGGAAGCCTCTGTGGTGTAGTGGTTATGCTACTCGCCCTGTAAACCAGGGATCGCAGGATCGATCCCGGGCTTCTGCAGACTTTCGGATGGGTCTTTAAACCGAGGTCCCGTCTCTGTATTACCTTAGCTGTTGGTGAGACGTAAAAATCAAACACTCAAAACTGACAAAAGGTTAATATTTATGAAGAGTATCCAAAAAAAATGTTATTAGTTTGCTAGATTTCAAATTATTTCAGTAAAACTGCAGTAACTACTAGCTCTGATAATCCTTTGAAATCTGTAAGATTACATGTACATTCAAATGTATCTTGTATCTGTTAAATTGCACATATTTTCAAATGTGTATTCACATGTTTAGGTTTGGACAGTGATGGTAGAGGCTGACGAAAGGATTTTTTCTGCAGAATATTTCCAAATCTGGCCATAATTCCAGGAACAGAATTTTTTGATGATTTCTCATATCAACAGCCACATAAACCATGACATCAATCCAATGCGCTACTGTAAAATAGTCTAAAATTTCGAGAACCAAAAATCCAAACATCAATACTGTGGATACAAAATTTAAATCGGCCCTGCCAATCGGGGCTTGAAGAAATAGACTGGGCTACATGATGCTTCCACGCAGCATTCAAACCCACCACATGTGAGTACTAGTAAACTATTAACAGGTCCTAAGCCTGTCCTGAAAAAAGGATGCGAGTCAGATCGTCCATGTATATAAGCCCTATGGGTTTAATTGGCTGACAGGGCTTGAGATGTCATTTCATCTCAATGTTGGATAAAGTCCCACAAAAGGGAAGCAACATCTCCAAAATGACCAATAAAATGTTGATGTGGACATTAAACGTCAAATCAAACAACCTGCAAATCTCAGCAGTTTGTCGTATGGTAAAAAATACTTCTGGCCCAACACTTGGAAAGAGGTTTGTTTAGGAATGAGAGGAAAGTCAAATACATTGCTAACCTGTGTCTTGCTGTTTTCATGTATTTCAAGGCAACATGATTTTGAGCCATGTTGAATATTTGATTCCAGGACATTTGCCCCCCAGGACATTTGCCCCCCAATGAATTAATCTAAAAATGGACATTTGCCCCCCAGTTGAAAATGCGACCCGGACATTTGCCCCCCAGAGCTTATTTTTGGTATGGACATCTGCCCCCCAGTGCTTATTTTACAGGTGGACATTTGCCCCCCACTGCTTATTTCAGAAAGGGACATTTGCCCCCCAGATAGACCAGGCCTAACACAAAGAGGAAAACAATGTAGTTATTGGTTTATTATCATCAGAAATACAAAATGTTAAGCAATAAATTACTCCATCTATATAAATATGAATCCCATAATAACCTGCTGTTATGGACAACCCCTACCTTGGAAAGCAGTATGGATCCCGATCAGATGCCATATCAGATGGGGATCTATACTGTTTGTCATGCAATTTGTTAACAAAAATATACCAAGAATGTGATGGTTAACAGTCAACAATTGGAGATGCTTAATTTATTTAGCAGGATAAGGGTTAACCAAGTCAGCTACAGAACCATATATTGAGTTTGTGCCTCACTGAGGGTCCAGTGTCAGACGCCTATACTCAGGTGGTTTTTACACTGGATACACTGATGGTTAATTCTTGAAGAAATTGAAATGATCTTGAATGGGCTGTAAAACTTTAACCAAAACGTTATTATGTAAATTATGTAGCTATATACAAGTCTGTTTAAGGAATATCCTTGTCTAGCCAGGTTGGGGGGCAAATGTCCCTATCTGAAATAAGCAGTGGGGGGCAATTGTCCACCTGTAAAATAAGCACTGGGGGGCAGATGTCCATACCAAAAATAAGCTCTGGGGGCAAATGTCCGGGTCACATTTTCAACTGGGGGGCAAATGTCCATTTTTAGATTAAGTCATTGGGGGGCAAACGTCCTGGGGGGCTAACGTCCGGAGACCTGAATATTTTCATCTATCAAATTACTACATAATATCTGTTTCATTGTTGATTACAAATAAAGTGGAAATAAAAGCAAAAAAAAAAAAAAAAAAAAAAAAACTGAAATGGAGTGAAACACAGAGAAAATTACATGTATACCACACCTATGCTTTTAAATAGCTTTTTGTTGGAACCAAACTGAGTTGACTTCAAGAGCCTTTGAAAGTGGGATGGTTACACACCATTAACCTGAAAAAAGTATTTTGCTTTCATCTGAAAACATTAGCTGTCTGGGAAAAGGTTATTTATAAAAATATACAATTTTATGGTCTGACCAGTATGATTCAAGGGTGCCAACTACACCATCAACATTAGAAAATATGAGATCTAATGTTGACAGATTGTCAGTTGTTGGTTCATTCATCAACATTTTACACAAAAACTTTTCACTTAAGTCTTGGATTAAACTTTTGTGTTTTCCAACATCAAGATTGAAATCTCCAATAATGATTACAGGCTTTGATGTGTCCAAAGCAGGAACAAGTTTTTTGTATAAAGTATCCATAAATTCACCATTACACATGCAAGGTGCTTTATACAATACAACAATCTGTACCTCCGTTTGTTCTAAAGGACAGGCAATGTTTATACTTGTAAATTCTAGCATTTTTGAAGTAAATGAAAGTTCAGCAGTAACTAATGTGTCTTCTTTAACATAAACTACTAAACCATGTGGGGGCCTATGTCCAATCACTGCCAAGCTACTAGACTGATCATTACGAATCATATTATATCCTTGTTTGTTATAATCAGAACTATCATCAACACCAGTAAGTCGACTTTCTGCTACTGCAAATATACTAGCTGACAAGAGATTTCTATCGTGTTTAATGTCTTCAAAATGTAATCGTAAAGATCTGCAATTGTTGAAGGCCAATTTTAGATGGGAAACTGAATCAACTGTTTCAAATGGTGTATAACACAGTTCAAGCATTGCTGTCTCATACAATCTCTGTATTTCTTTTTCAACTTGATCATCTACTGTCAAAGCCTGTTCATTGAAATTTAATATCTGGAGGGTTTTCATTGATCTTACACGACTCATCCCAACATAATGCAGATGAGGAACTTTCCGTGGTTTGCGCTGTGATAAATCTATGACAACTCTATCTAGTGTAGAACCTTGAGATCTATGAACAGAACGTCCAGCTGACGGTTGCAAAGGAAATTGTACTCTTTGAAACGTTTTCCTGTTGTATGTAAATGTCAGTTCAATATCAAATACTGGAGTCCAGTTTTGATTTATATGCTGATGATAAAATCCTCTATTTTTAAACTTAGCTCTTGTTTCAAAGCCTGCATTTTCATTATCAAACAGAACCCAAATAATGCTTGGACGATTTGTTTCCTTCTGTTTGTATTCAATATATTTAACTACACAAGAAGCTCCATTTGCAAGCCCATCCTCTGTGTTTATGTTAACAGTGAGATCATATATCATGTCAACAACTATAATCAAAGAGCAATGAAGGTTTGCAGTTTTGTTTGGATCAGTAGGTAATTTTGTTATTGCCTCATTTTGTTTTTCTGCAGACAATTTTGGTGACA
Source organism: Lucinisca nassula (assembly GCA_963580285.1). Taxonomy (NCBI): domain Eukaryota; kingdom Metazoa; phylum Mollusca; class Bivalvia; order Lucinida; family Lucinidae; genus Lucinisca; species Lucinisca nassula. The sequence continues at coordinate 241,492 of CAUZLF010000351.1, read as the reverse complement.
CAACTTGATCATGACAAGGTACAGTGACTTTTTGTGTTTGGAGACTATTTATGATTTTGTCATTGAAACAGTGCATAAAATAATTTTCTGCAAATAAATGAGGAGCACTTAAAACATAATTACTGGCTTGGGAATCTATTCTGTAATTTTGCAGCTCTATTCTGTCTTCATTTGTCAATGAATTTTTTCTAAGCCTGTTAAGCAATTGAGCAAATTCTAGATCATCCTTCTGCCTCATTATTTCTGTTAATTCAAACAAAGTAAAATGATCTTTCCACAAGTTATTAGACAAGGCAGCAGCACCTTTTGTCAAATCATTAAATACCCAGTTGTCACCAATGGGTTTCAGTTGATAAAGATCACCAACGGCGATGATGCTAAGACCACCAAATGGTATCTTAGTGCCCTTCAGCTCCTGAAGTCTCTGGTCTATGAAACTTAGTAGTGAATTACCAACCATTGAAATCTCATCAATGATAATGACTGACAGATTTCTATACTTGGTTCGAAAGGTATTGAGACTGTCACATGTTAATGTCTGATCAGATTGCTTATACTTTTGCTTGAAAGCTGATGAAATTGTTGAACCTCCAATGTTAAAAGCTGCTTTGCCAGTGTATGCACAAAGAAGAACTCTAATATCATGCACATCTTCACCTTCCTTAAGATTCAAATGTCTGAATAACGTCTGATACAACGCTCTAATGACAACGCTTTTGCCAACACCAGCTCCACCAGAAAGGAAGGCATATAATGGAGCATCTTTTGTTTCAATCCAATGAACTACATGATCATAAAATTGTTTCTGTTTCGTATTTAAACAACGAAGAAGTTTTCTGTAGTTTTCATCAGATAAAATCTTTTCATTCATTGTAATTTGTGGCACGTTAACAGAACACCCAATTTCATTGCCAATATCATAATCTCTGTGCTCGGAGACTCTATCAGGATTATAATACACAAAGGCTTCTGATTCAACAGCTTGTTCTTTCCACTTGTTGAGTATTTGGTGCAATTTCATTGTAAACTTCATACTCAGCTTCTGCCATGTCCCTTGCCAATTCAAGCTAATCAACATGATGTTCATACTGTTTACACTTATGATCAATGATATGTTTGATTGTTTCATAGTGTTCTTTGAAGGATGAATATTTATCTTTCAAGTCTATGCCTTCATTTCTCCATGGATAAAACAGCATTAGTTTTTCTCTGAAATGGTTTTCTTCATCACTTCTTTTATTAAAGTGAACATATCGTATAATTTTTTTGGTTTTGCGGCGTCTGATTTGGATACCATTTTTTAAAGTTAAAATTGTGTCAGCATCATCAAATTTGTCTTCTTGTCCTTCACCAACATCTTGATCATCATTATTTTCAGAGAAATCACAATCATTTTGTTTTGGATAAACTATATCTAACTCAGACACATAATCAGCTAAACACCAGCTACCCAAAGCCCTTGGCCGTTTTGCATACCTTTTGATGAAATTGTCAGCCATTATATCTGTTGATTTATCCGGTAATTCGTCTAGAGCCTCTTTTGGTTTTATTAACTGAATTCGTTTGCTTGGAATTGATGTATTGATAAAAACAACATCTCTGCTACTTTTTGTCAAAGGCATTTGAAGAACCAAGTAAACAGCTTCTTGTGCACTGACCTCAACACTATTTGAAAAAACATTCCCAATATGTCTAACCTGTCTCTTGATATCTAAATTACCATCTCTTGCTTCTTTGGCAGCTGCATGCAGTAAATTGCTGATGCCTCTTTGTGATTTACTAATATAAGATACAATATACATGGCACAAGCATAGGGGTCAAGAACAAACTGTATGTCAATGTTAGCTTTCCATGCTCTCAATATATTTTTGTTATATAAATTGACACGGACTTCGTTTGGGTTTCTTTTCAAAAACACCTTTGAAGATGTCAGTGAACTTCGTATGCACTTTATATATTCATCTTCACTCATCTGGGCTACCGACTCAAGAAACTCATCAAAAGTCATATCATATCCCTCCTTTTCATCATTTATTTTTTTCTGTAATGTTTTGTACATTTTTTGATATTTATCTTTGTCAGTTTCCAGTGGATCCAACACTAAAGTTTTCCGAAGGGGTGGCAAAGGAAAACCAAACCGGCATATTCTGTCTTCTTTTTTCCTGCATGTTCTGGAATGTTTATGGATTTGGAGATCAACTAAATGCCTCGTTCTGTTATCATCATTTGAACATTGTAAATAGGTATCAACATATGTTGTTATTTCTTCATTTGTGTTGACATTAAACTTAGGTGCATTATCAATCCAAACAAGCATATGAATATGTGGGGATCCTCTTTGTTGAAACTCAACTCTATAAAAGAAATCAGTCAGTGTTCCAAGAGGTTCATGGTTACTTTTTAATATCTGATTTAAAAACTCTTGGACTCTGTTATCAAAATATCTTGAGCATGTTACAGGGTCTTTTTGAATAAGCTTTATTTTTTGTTCCCATGTAAGACTAGCTATGTCATCATCACTATATTCTACATTTTCATTTAGATGAGCAAGCATTTTCAACAAATCATTCCATTTTGTATCAGCAGAAGACAGTGACATAAACCATGTTGGAAGGCCTAATTGTCGAATCATAGCAAAAACATCCTTTTTCCTAGTTTCTAAATATGCAGGGGAGTTTCTAAGTTGTTTGAATATATAATAACCTTCATCTTTCCTTACAATATTGTCTACATGATCAGCATTTCTAGCTTCAGCAGCAGTCATACTGTTTGATTCAGTCTGACATCTTCGAACGGCTAAATTGACTTTGTCATTCAGCTGTTTCATCTGTATTTTCTTCAACTTAAAAAAAATGTTCGGTATACAATTAGCAGCCCGCCGATCTTTACTCCTTAATTCCCATTTGGCAATATCAGTGTAATAAACAGGAACTATTCTGTCTTGGTTTACTTTCCGTCTTTGTCCACAGAATATGCTGGGAAAACACAAGTATTCTGAATCTTCATCTTGATAGATACTGAGTGGTCGCTGACCTTCCCCAGGCGCAAAGGTAAATGTGTTTCTGTTCTGTGCATTTGCATCATCTACCAGTGTATCAATATTACCAACGTTTTCTTCATTTACCTCTTCTGCATCAGAATCATATTGGTCTTGTTGATCAATTTGTGAAATTTTCTCATGTTTACTATCGTTGCATTCTTCTTCAGGTGATAAAAATGCTTCTAGTATACTAGTAGAGTTCTCAGAGACTTCTTGAATCCATTGTTCATCAATGTCTACATTTGCATTTTTATACATTTCACTAGATTTCATCAACCAATGCAAAGCTATAAGAACTCGCAATGGGCGTATATTTTCAGAAAAAACACAGGATTTAAATGACATTTTTTTCTTCAACTTTACTGCAACTGTTACATTTTCATCTAAAGGTCGAGGCAAAGCATTAACAACAGGTTGTATATCTAAAGGTACGTTGACAACATTTCCTTTAATAGATAACTGACGACCTCTAGGTAATTCCCTTATCTGCATGAATGGGATTCTCAGTGCAACTAAGCGCTCTTCTAATGGGTATATATCTAGCTCTTTGGGTTTTTGTGGCCATACCATTCCATTTAGAACAGACAATTTTGGTACCTTTCCACTCACAATGTTATTTCTGCATGTGCAACAAATCCATTCAGTATCATCAACAGATATTAAATGTGTTAGAAATTTATGCTGCTGCTCATCAGACAAACATTTCCCCATGGAAACACTTTCAGGGCGTCAAGTGACATTTGGAGTCAAAAATATAGGTTAGGTCCAGAAATATAGGTATCTAGCGACCAGAAATATAGGATATTATAGGTTGCCTACACTGAAGAAAACAAGCCAGATTTGTATTTTTTTTTCACCACTACCACCTACCGGCTCTCTCTTTTATTAATAATACAACATATAGAAATAGATAAGGTGGTCAGCTGGTTATAATTAAGGAAAAAATCTTTAATAAATCTCCATAAAAATCAGTCCTTAGTAGATGATTCTAATGAATGCCCTCAATGTATGTTTTATACAGAACTGAGTGATCTACTTAAATATCATCTGATAACCGCCTTATCTATTTCTTGGAACAAGAGATGACAAAACCCTACTGTGTCTATCTGACAATTCAGGCAGAATAAACAATTGGGACATTCTTCCCTTTAAACAAGAGGGCTTTGATGGCCCTGGATTGCTCATGTGATCCATAGTGTAAGAAGTAGGTCCCGTGGAGGGCCCATTTTTGGCCCAAGGGCTATAATTTGCACAATCTTGGTCAAAGTCCACTATACAAAGCATCATACCAAATATCAAAGACCTGAGCCTTCTGGTTTCAGGTTTTTCCTATATAAGCCTACGTAAAACCAGTGGGCCCTGGGGCAGTGCCAGATTTGGCCCTAGGGCTATAATTTGAACAATCTTGGTAGAGACCCACTAGATGAAGCTTCACACAAAATATCAAAGACCTGGGCCTTCTGGTTTCAGACGAGAAGAGTTTTAAAGTTTTTTTCTTATTTTCCCCTATTTGTTTGCCGTGGCAACCACCAAAAAAAATTCAGACATGATTCCACATGGAGTCTTTGTTTACAGTAACAGAAATCATGGTGGATTTCTTTTTTCCTGTCCGCGGAATTTGGTTACAGATTCCACAAGGAAAATGGCCAGATCTTAACAGAAATTCTGCATGAAAATGATAACCAAATTTCTGTTTAAAAGTCTGGCATGAAAACAGAGCAGAATCACATCCTGAAACAATATTTTGGCGGGAGCACTCCTATAACACATTCAAAGACATCAGGTATGATGTGTTGCTTGTGTGTTGCTTTACAACTGTACAAGTATAAAGCTGTTCTAAGGATTTACAACTATACTTTGGAAACAAAAACATTCAATATGGTGGAAAGATGAATAGGAAAAATATGTGATAGCTTGAAAGAACAATCCGTGAAAAAGGCTGTAAAAAGCCGAAACGTCGGAGATAGTGAAGAATGATTGCGAAAATAAATAAAAATTGAGACATGATTCCACATGGAGTCTTTGTTTACAGTAACAGAAATCATGGTGGATTTCTTTTTTCCTGTCCGCGGAATTTGGTTACAGATTCATCAAGGAAAATGGTCAGATCTTAACAGAAATTCTGCATGAAAATGTTAACCAAATTTCTGTTTAAAAGTCTGGCATGAAAACAGAGCAGAATCACATCCTGAAACAATATTTTGGCGGGAGCACTCCTATAACACATTCAAAGACATCAGGTATGATGTGTTGCTTGTGTGTTGCTTTACAACTGTACAAGTATAAAGCTGTTCTAAGGATTTACAACTATACTTTGGAAACAAAAACATTCAATATGGTGGAAAGATGAATAGGTAAAATATGTGATAGCTTGAAAGAACAATCCGTGAAAAAGGCTGTAAAAAGCCGAAATGTCGGAGATAGTGAAGAATGATTGCGAAAATAAATGTTATATACTTTGGAAGACACTGTAAGTTACTTTTGGTTTTTTAGATTAACAGTGTTTTAAATTGATTAAATACTTAACTAGTGGGGTGTCAAAAGTTGTATGTTTGCAAACTGCAAAGATTGCACCCCACCCACATATTTATGTATGTGTTTGCAGACTGAAGTTATTAGATCACAATGAATCTTTGGAAATCCAAGGATTCAAATTCAAGAGTTACATGTAAGTAGCATGCAAGGTTTTTGTATGTTCTTTTCCATCACAAGTATATTCCTTCCTTTATTGTGTATAGATAAAAACTCAAATTTTTTACAGTGTATGTTAAGATGATTGTGTTATGTTAATGAAACTGGACCAAATATTTAAACTAGCAGGCATCCTGCAGGAATATACAGACAGTAATACTGTCACTAGCTCAGGCAGAAATCCTGTCAATAATTCATTCAGGAATCCTGCAGGAACCATGAAGGAATCCTGTCAGTAATTTATACAGGAATCTTGTCTGTTTTTTTTTTTCTACAGGATTCCTGCATCAATTTTCCTGCTAATTTAAATATTTCACAAGCTTTTCCACACTGATTTCCACCTGAATTCTGTCTCGAAGACAAAATTTAAGTGAAAATTCTTTGTGGAAATTCTATTTTTCATACAGGTTTCATGTCAGAATCCTGTCACAATATTTCTGCAGAAATACTGTAACTTAATTTCATATGGGCCTTTGGGAATTCAGCATGGACTGAAATTTGTTGAACAACTTTGAGAGAGGACCACCCAAAGATGATTTCTGTCAAGTTTGGTCAAAATCTATTCAGGGGTTTAGGAGATGTCATTTAAAGGACGGCGGACGGTGACTGATCACAATAGCTCGCCTGCTAAAAAAACAACAAAACTTGTTTAATATTAAATAAAGAACCAATAGTAAAAACAATATCAAAATTGAACATTTCAAATTTAAAACAAGAGGGCCATGATGGCCCTGGATCGCTCACCTGATCCATAGGGTATCAAGTGGGCCCCTGGGAGAGCCATTATTGACCCAGGCTATAATATGAAATCAGGCCAAAGGGCTAGGAGGAGATGTTGCTTAAAGGTATTTCTATTTTTAGCTCTGGTGGCCATTTTGTTCAGCGGAGCAGAACCATTTTATCAATTTCGGTATAGGGTCACCCAAGAAACATTTCAGTGAAATTATTTTGAAATCGGGCCAAAGGGCTAGGAGGAGATGTCGTTTAAAGGTTTTTCTATTTTTAGCTCTGGCGCCATTTTGTTCAGCGGAGCGGAACCATTTTAACAATTTCTGTAAAGGGTCATCCAAGGAACATTTCAGTGAAATAATTTTGAAATCAGGCCAAAGGGCTAGGAGGAGATGTCGTTTAAAGGTTTTTCTATTTTTAGCTCTGGCGGCCATTTTTTTCAGCGGAGTGGAACCATTTTAGCAATTTTGGTAGAGGGTCATCCAAGGAACATTTCTGTGAAATTATTTTGAAATCAGACCAAAGGGCTAGGAGGAGATGTTGTTTAAAGGTTTTTCTATTTTTAGCTCTTGCGGCCATTTTGTTCAGCGGAGGGGAACCATTTTAGCAATTTCGGTAGAGGGTCATCCAAGAAACATTTCAGTGAAATTATGTTGAAATCGGGCCAAAGGGCTAGGAGGAGATGTCGTTTAAAGGTTTTTCTATTTTTAGCTCTGGTGGCCATTTTGTTCAGCGGAGAGGAACCATTTTAGCAATTTCGGTAGAGGGTCATCCAAGGAACATTTCTGTGAAATTATTTTGAAATCGGGCCAAAGGGCTAGGAGGAGATGTCGTTTAAAGGATTTTCTATTTTTAGCTCTGGCGGCCATTTTGTTCAGTGGAGCGGAACCATTTTAGCAATTTCGGTAGAGGGTCATCCAAGGAGCATTTCTGTGAAATTATTTTGAAATCCGGCCAAAGGGCTAGGAGGAGATGTCGTTTAAAGGTTTTTCTATTTTTAGCTCTGGTGGCCATTTTGTTCTGCGGAGCGGAACCATTTTAGCAATTTTGGTAGAGGGTCATCCAAGGAACATTTCTGTGAAATTATTTTGAAATCGGACCAAAGGGCTAGGAGGAGATGTCGTTTAAAGGTTTTTCTATTTTTAGCTCTTGCCGCCATTTTGTTCAGCGGAGCGGAACCATTTTAGCAATTTCGGTAGAGGGTCATCCAAGAAACATTTCAGTGAAATTATTTTGAAATCGGGCCAAAGGGCTAGGAGGAGATGTCGTTTAAAGGTTTTTCTATTTTTAGCTCTGGCGGCCATTTTGTTCAGCGGAGTGGAACCATTTTAGCAATTTTGGTAGAGGGTCATCCAAGGAACATTTCTGTGAAATTATTTTGAAATCGGGCCAAAGGGCTAGGAGGAGATGTCGTTTAAAGGATTTTCTATTTTTAGCTCTGGCGGCCATTTTGTTCAGCGGAGCGGAACCATTTTAGCAATTTTGGTAGAGGGTCATCCAAGGAACATTTCTGTGAAATTATTTTGAAATCGGGCCAAGGGGCTAGGAGGAGATGTCGTTTAAAGGTTTTTCTATTTTTAGCTCTGGCGGCCATTTTGTTCTGCGGAGCAGAACCATTTTAGCAATTTTGGTAGAGGGTCACCCAAGGAACATTTCTATGAAAGTATTTTGAAATCCATTCACTGGTTTAGGAGGAGATGTCATTTAAGTGAATTGTTGACGACGCACGACGCACGACGCACACCGCACGACGCACGACGGACGCCGGACAAAAGGCGATCACAATAGCTCACCTTGAGCACTTCGTGCTCAGGTGAGCTAAAAATAGCAGAATTTCCACTAGCTAAAGCCTTCCAAAAGCTGGTCTGGACTGGGTCACTACACAAAAAAGGAATACAAATTCCTAAAAGGAAACAGCTTATTAAGCTCAAATATTATAGAAAACATCTACTGTCAAAGATTTTTTTAGAAACTTTGTATTCCTTGCTTACCCAAAATTCCAAATTATAGGTATTTATAGGTATTTTGGTAAAATATAGGATTTTATAGGTTATTATAGGTAATGGCCTGAAATATAGGAAAATATAGGTAAATATAGGTAACTTGACGCCCTGCACTTTGTTTAAACCATGCCTGGTGACAACAACTGCATACATATGATGGACCAACTGATATTTTTTGGTGAAAAAGCTCAATGCATGTATCAATATCTGACCCATATTTTCTGTGTTTTGCCTTCAGTTTTTCATTTAAGCAAAATTTAGGCTCTTTTCGTTTTGAAGCTTTTGATAAAGCTGCTCCAATGTTTTCTAGTTGTTTGTTCTGTTTATTACATCGCCACTGCTGTTTCAATATTCTTTCTTTTTCAAGAATTACTGGCTCTTTTCTGATCTTTTGTTTAGATCTTTTATCTATTGACTTCATATGTAAAGGATTAGAACTTCTTTTTGTTCTTTTTTGCTCTGCTTCCCACTCTTGAAAATCTTTAACCAACCTTGCCCTCTGTTTTGATTGTTTCTGATAGATAAGTTCTTTTTGTTTCATACCAGAAGACTCTCTAGAAGTTCTCTTTAGCTCAGTCTCTTTTTTTCTGAACTCTTCAGACTTTCTAGCCTTTTTCTTGGATGTAACTGATATATTTCTCTCTTTTTCTTTCTGAGCATCAGACATTCTGGCTTTTCTCATTGAGTCGAGGGTATAGATTCTGTCCTTCTCTTTCTGGGCATCAGAAATTCTGGCTTTTCTCATAGACTCGAGGGTATAGATTCTGTCCTTCTCTTTCTGTGCATCAGACGTTCTGGCTTTTTTCATAGATTTAAGTGTATAGAGTCTGTCCCTCTCAATTTGAACATCAGCCATTCTGGCCTTCTTCTTAGATGTAAGTGTACAAATTCTGTCCTTCTCTTTCTGAGCATCAAACAATCTAGCTTTTTTCTTAGATTTAAGACTGCTCACTTTTTCTTTTTCCTTCATACCACTAAGCTTTCTAGATTCTCTCTTTGCATCTCTCTCCTTTATTTTAAATTCAGTTGACTCTCTTTGCTTTCTTTTGTACATTTTCTGGTACATTGTTTTGCTTGCTTTACCTTCATTTCCTACAGACTGTTTTTTTACCATATTTCTTTGTCTTTGATCACTGAAGTATTTCCCAATCAGAGTTTCAGTCTGGTGATAGCTAGGTTCATTTGTTGCAGTGCTATGCATCTTACTATGTGTTTTGTTGTTTTTGTGAACAGCATTATCTTGAATATTTTCTGAATTTAGACTATTAGTGCAAAACTTCTGCTTTTTGTATGTGATGGTTTTCCACTCAACAGATTTGTCCTTATCCTCTTTTGCAAAAGTTTCTGGTGTTGATGATGTGAAATGCACTGGAAGGATTTCAAATTGTGAGCCAAGATCAATATTCATGCTTTCATACAATGCATACATGTATGTAATCAAATCTTCAAGACAATGGAATTCCAACAATACTGATCTCCCATCAGGAGCAGATAATCCATCTTGACCATGGGAATGAGAGTCAAAAAAATAATAGCTGCTACTATGACAAAACACTGCAGAACATATAGATCCAATTAGGACTAGAAGATGCTGAGATATCTGAAAAGCTGTATGAATTGACTGGTGCAAAGATGGCAAAAACTGGTTTCCAAATGGATTAACAGCAGAGCCGCAAATGACATCTGACTTCAAAACATACAATTTCCTACCAAAAGAATTAATAGATACTGGAATTTCATCAAAACTAATAAGTTTGCTATGATGAGTACCACTGGCCTCTAACTCAACCATCATTTTGTTATACAAGCAATCTCCATTAGTGAGGACTTCATCCAGCATAGCCGAAGATGTAATACAATTACCTTTTATCAATGCGCATAATGAATTTGGAACACACTGACTTCCACATGACTTTAAGCTAAATCGGTCATGACCTTGGTGAAAAGTTCCAAATAAGATTTCCTTGCATTCAAAAGGTGTTGCATTTTCAAAATTACTGCCCGATTTTGGAAAATGAATTTGTCTGTCACCAGTTATATGAGCTGGTGTAGCAGAGTGTCTTGCAGTCATCTGAGAAGCAGAACAAGAAGAAATATGGGTTAAATCATCAATTTTAGCAGGTAATTTATCTGTGTTAAAATTGCTTGAAATATTTGCAGAGCAAAATTGTGCGGCGAAATTGATGCCAGATACATGGTCAGATGGCAAATGCACAAGCCCATCATACAATGGACAAGTAGGGCGGGCAACACCCCCATCTGAGAAAATTGCGCCCTGGTCAGATGGCTGAATTTGAGGCACAAGTCCATCAGATGATGGACAAGTAGGGCGGGCGACACCCCCATCTGAAATTGAGCCCAAACTGTCTCTCCGCAGAATCTCCCCACGACCTAACACAGCTCTACGGCTAGCATCTCTCTTTCTCCAGTACTTTCCACGTGGCATAATTTCAGAAACTGTCCCAGTCAGCACTTTTGTAACACAATACTATAGAGTATCTGTAAAATCCAGTCTCTAGGCTTTCGGATCTCCTCAGTCAGAATAACTGTATTTAACACAACAAATTCACTTCTCTGTACACACTATGACAAGACTTTAGTTAGAAGATTTGTATATAAAGTCACTTAGAATAAATTTCTTCATATGGATACCTGCAGAAAATAAAATATGTTATTATATATTGATTTGACTCAAAAATTTAACATATGCACACCAAATAAATCAGTGTCACACTGCAGTCTGGAACAACAGTATTGAGGCATGTTTTTAGCCTAGTGCTTTCGAATGTGTGTCTAACAGGTAACCAGATGGTTTGCAATGATTCTCTACCTTCCACTGACAGAAGAAGGCAGTTGTCATTTACTAGCCAAATAATGTGCAAAAATTATTTAAGAGCCACAAATAGTCCAAGCCTTCCAGAAAAAGTGTACTTAGTTTCTCTTCAGTGTAAGAGACTGTCCGGACATTAAACCATGCATCATCTACTTGGTGCAATAACAGTGTAAATGACATATTTTTGTCAAAATAGTTTTGTTTTTGTTTTTTCATAAATGGGTGCCTTATGACTTGATATACTTAGTAAAGAAGTACTACAGCTGGATTCTGCCTAAATCATGACTTTTTCAGCATTTTGCAACATTCTTGTCAGTTACACCATATTATGCTCTGATTTATTGAAAAATGTTCTGGCAAAACCAGTGTCAGTGCACTTATCCATTTATGCACCAACTTTTTTAAAACCTCAAAATATTCAATCCTGCTGCTTGATAATACAGAACAAGAGTGTAAGTACCATGCAGAATGCATAAAATGTGGCCTATTATCTACCCAGTGTTACCAGTGGTCGTGGGTTTGATCCCAGCTTCTCTAGACTTTCAGATGAGTATTTAAACTGAGGTACCTTCCCCAGATGACATAAGCTGTTGGTGGGACGTAAAACTTGAACGCACACATACTCTACCCAGTACCTTAAATTTACTGCTTTTCTGTATAAAGGTTAATGAAATAAGGCTTTGGAATGCATTTCCGCTGACCGTTCCAAGGTGGCTCTTCAGTTGCGGTTTATTTTTGTTATGGTTTGTCTTTGGGTGTTTGTGTCGCTTATATTATTTTATTTTGGATAGCCTTTTGGCCATTTTGTGGGAAAGTAACTGTCCTATTGGCTTTCCGCTGTTGGTTTGGTCATTGGGGTCTATTGCTTCATGTTTGTATTTCTTTCCGTTTGGTGTCTCTGATGGAGCTGCAGATTAATTGTATCGATTCCTGATCATTGCCTCTACTTCTACTTTGGTGTCTCTGTTGGGAGCTGTAGGTTAATTGTATCGATTCCTGATCATTGCCTTCACTTTTATTTTGTGCACTATCACTGTAATAGTGCTGAATGTACTTACAACGGTTTTGCACAAAAAAAAACTTAGCATAGACACTGTGTATCAAAATTTCAATGCTAAATACTTCTTTTCAAATACTATTTAAACAACAATCAACATCGCACTCAAATGAAAGAAATTAACATGAAGTTAAGAAACGGGTTTAGCACCCAATTTGGTTGAGTCATTCTTCGACATAAAAAGATTGTGAACAAGATAAATGTTATATGACAGACTGCATGGGCCTGAGGAAATATATGGGCTGCATGATGCTTCCACGCAGAGCTGAATCCGGCCCGCACACTAGTACTGGTAAACCCCTTAGAGGATCTTAGCCTGTCCAGGAACCGCGGTGCGAGGTGGACCGTCCATGCTAATAAACCCTATTGGTTTCATTGGGCGACAGGGCTTGAGATGTCATTTCATCTCAGTGTCGGGTAAAAGTCCCACAAAATTGGAAGCAACGTCTCCAAAATGACCTTTACAGTGTTGACGGGGACGTTAAACCTCAAATCAAACAAACAAACAAAAAGCATGCATGGTAGTTAACCCAATCACAGTTGATAACTTTGTTTCCCTCTTTAATTGCATGCCGGTGGGTCAGGTGTCAGATTCTATGACGGTCCCAGCGTAAAGGCTTCCTGAGAATTAGAGCAATCTAATTCTATGTAACCTCGGTTGGTGCCTGATACTCTGTCTCTGGTTGGGCCCATCTGAGTCTAACTGTTGGTTTTCTTTTGCTCCGGCATTTCAGTGGTTTCTTGCTGTCGAGTCCTCACCATTGTTTGATCTCTGTGGTTGTTTGATTTTTTGTATTCACAAAGATATTGCACTGATGAGTTAGGAGGCCTTCATGCGGACTGAACAAATAATTTGTATAAATTGCGATGGAAGTAAGGGTGAAGATTGTGGCCACCTAAAGTTGAATTAAGCCCCCAGTGGAATTTGTTTCCGATAACGGTTCCAAGGCGGTTCTTCTGTCGCAATTTATTTTTATTTTTTTTTGTTTATTTGGGTTTTACAGCCCTTTTAAGATTATTTCACTCATATTGAGCTGATCGTTAATCAGAGGTGGGCGAAAACCGGAGTACCTGAAGAAAAACCACCTGACCTTCCATTGCAGAACTTGGCGTCAGTTTTTCTGAAGAAGGCCACTGGCTGAAATAATAAAATTGAGTGGATATGTAAAATTAATCATATTTTTGTTATGTTTTGTCTTTGGGTGTTTGTGTTGCTTATATTATTTTGAAGTCAATGCCAGGATTGCCAAAGCTAGTGCAGCATTTGGCCGACTTCGTGGTAGTGTCTGGGATCAAAGTGGAATCCGACTTGACACAAAACTGGAAGTCTACAGAGCTGTGGTACTGCCAACACTATTGTATGCATGTGAAACATGGACAGTTTACCAAGGGCACGCCAAAGAATGAATCACTTCTAAACTAGCTGTCTTAGAAAACTCTTAAAGATTAAGTGGCAAGACAGGATTCCAGACACGGAAGTCCTAACAGGGCTGGGATGCAAAGTGTACATACTCTTCTGAAATTAGCACAGTTATGATGGACAGGCCATGTTACTAGAATGCCTGAGGAACGTTTGCCAAAGAAAATTCTCTATGGAGAACTAGAAATGGGCAAACGCCCCCAAGGCGTTCAGAAGAAGCGCTATAAGGACACCCTCTAAGCCCCCTCAGGGACTTCAATAGAGTCATAGGAACGATTGCACAGGACAGAGCAAAGTGGCGAGGTCTCACCAAAAGGGGTGGCAATGAATATGAGGCAAAAAGAATCAGTGAAGCTGAACAGAAACATGCACATCACAAAGCCAGAGCTAAGGCATCACCAACCGAGCTGTCTTCCTCTAGCCTATGTTGCTCTATTTGCCACAGACAGTTCAGGGCTAAAATCTGTCCCATCAGCCATCTTAGAACACACAAATAGTAACATTTCTCAAATATGATTAAGACTGGTCATTGTCAGTAATGACATAGGAACTATATATTATTTTATTTTGGATAGCCTGTTGGCCATTTTGTGGGTAAGTAACTGTCCTTTTGGCTTTCCACTGTTGATGTTTCCATTGGGGTCTGTTGTTTCATGTTTGTGTTCCTTTCCCTTTGGTGTCTCTGATGGGAGCTGTGGGTTTATTGTATTTATTCCTGATCATTGCCTCCACTTCTATTTTTTATAGTATGTATTTTGTGTGTGTGTGTGTGTGTGTGTTTTTTTTTTTTTTTTTTTTTTTGCCATTCTTAAATAAAATAATTGTTGTCTTTCCAGAAAAGTTGCCATTTTGCACTTACACCATTATTGCACCAAGCAGACGACATGTAGCTGCTTAAACCCCTGTCACACCAGTGCTGCGTTCTCACGGCGTCCAAGAAAAATGCAGAACGCCGAGGTGTGTGCAGTACGATCGCAAACATCGCCGTAGCAACGCAGTGGCGTCGCCAGTAGACGTGTTGGGATCGCATAGAACGCCAAGCGACGGCGCGCATTTTGAGCATGCTCAAAACAAACGCCGTCGCTCGGCGTTCTGATCAGAGCGCAGTGAGGTCGCCGTAAGGCTGCCATAGCAGCGCAGTAAGGTCTCTTACAATGCTACAGGAGCTCGGCAGGGGCGCACAGAGGTCTCCTACAACGCCATATAAGCTCCGCTTGTATAATTGATTAACTGATTGATTTATTTGATATTTAACGTCCCAGTCAACACTGTATAGGTCATTTTGGAGACGTTGCTTCCAATTTTGTGGGACTTTTACCCGACTTTGAGATGAAATGACATCTCAAGCCCTGTCGCCCAATGAAATCAATATAGTTTACACGTATAAGCATGTTTACACCAATAGAATTTACTCGTATCTCGCAACGCTTTGCCTGGGCAGGCTTAGATCCTCTAAGCGGTTAACCAGTACTCGTGTGAGGTCAGTTTCAGCTCTGCGTGGAAGCATCATGCAGCCCATCTATTTCTTCTAGTCCCGATGGGAGGGGGCCGCCCGCTTGTATAAACAGTGGCTAGAGTAGAGCTTGATTGTGTACTGTCCCGAAAAACCTACTTCTGGGGTGACACATTCCGGGTAAGGTAATGGCGGTGGACTTGCTCCTGCTTGCGGTGACTGCGGTGGACTTGCTTCCGACGGCACAGGAGTACTGGTAAACCGCTTAGGGGATCTAAGCTTGCCCAGGCAAAGGGGTTCGAGTCGGACCATCCGTGCTTATTAACCCTATTAGTTTCATTGGGTGACAGAGATTGAGATGTCATTTCATCTCAATGTCGGGTAAAAGTCCCACAAAATTAGAAGCAACGTCTCCAAAATGACCTATAATGTGTTTATCGGACGTTAAACCTCAAATCAAACAAAACTGTTCGACTGATGAAGATGTCTGTTTACACTTTGAGAACGTCTTCAACATGTGAGCGCCGTAAAAGCGCAGTGCACGCATTGAGAGCGCCGTAAAAGCGCAGTGCACGCATTGTGAGCGCCGTAAAAGCGCCGTGAGAGCGCATACAATCGCCATCAAAAACGCCGCAGGATCGCGATAGATCGCCATGTAAGCTCCGTAGTAACGTCTTGGTCGCTGTAAGGACGCCATGACAGGTCCATGTTCACAAAAATATCCCATATTTCTTGCGATCTCGCGGCGTTCTGAAAAATTAAACAACGCCGTCCCATCGCAGTGAAAACGCGGCATAGTGTGACAGGGGCTTTACTGGGCTGTTCAGCAAGAAACTTTCATAACACATTCTGAAAAGCATAATTATCTGATATTCACTAAATTATGATTATAACTGATTAAAAGTCCATTCATCTCATCTACTAAAATTAGGATATACACTGAAAAAAAGTTGTTAATTTTAAAATGAAAACTTTAAACTTAAAGCTGTTACTTTATAAACATGTAATGAAAAAAGAATCAAAAGAAATACAGAAACACCGTGATCAACAAGGCGGTAACACCCAGAAAGAAACTCCTCCAAAGTGTGTGGTTGTGAACAATAACACAAATATTCATAATAAAAAATAATGGTGATGATCTGTGATACTATCATCATCAATCCCATTGCACTCAGAAAAGCCAAAATCTCTGTACAGTTTTGACTGTTTTGAGGGCAAAAATAGCCATCGGAAGAGATGGCAAATCCCCCGACCAAAAGCCAATATGGCCTTCAGAAGATTGTTCACCAATAGAAAGTGCACCAGAATTAAACCACATATCACAAAAGTATTGCAGTTATGGCCATCGCAAGATTATACTGTCAGGGGAGATAACTAAAAAACCAGGGCACTCAGAAATGTGGTTCTTGCGCATGACATGCCTGCTTAAGCTCATGTATTTCTGCACAAAGTACCATCAATATGTCTCAAAAGGTATTGGAGATATAGTGATCACAAGCTGGTCATACTGTTATATTGGAAGGGTAGATAACTCAAATACCACAGCAACAACAGTTGTGGTTCTTGCACATGACATCCCTTCTGTACCTTGTATACAATTGTGCCAAGATCCTTCAATATATCTCAAAGGGAGTTGGAGTTATGGCCATCACTAGGTTATATTGCCAGGGGAGATAACTAAAAAACCAGAGCACCCAGAGTTGTAATTCTTGAGCATGACACACCTGCTTAACCTCATGTACATCTGCATCAAGTACCACCAATATGTCTCAAAGGGTATTGGAGGTACGGTGGTCACAAGGTTGTCATACTGTTATATTGGAAGGGGAGATAACTCAAATATCATAGCATCCAGAGTTGTGGTTCTTAGGCATGAAGCGCCATCTCAACGTTGTATACAATTGTGCCAAGTACCATCAATATATCTCAAAGGGTATTTGAGTTATGGCCATCACAAGGTTATATTGTCAGGGGAGATAACTAAAAAACCAGGGCATCCAGAGTTGTGGTTCTTGCACGTGACACACCTGCTTAACCTCATGTACAACTGTACCAAGTATCATCAATATATCTCAAAGAGTGTTTGAGATGTGGCCATCACAAGGTAGTGATTCTAAATTATTGGAAGGGGAGATAACTAAAAAAACACGGCACCCAGAGTTGTGGTTCTTGTGCATGACACACTGTCTCGGCCTTGTGAACAACTGTGCCAGGTATCATCAATATATCTTAAAGGGTATTGGAATTATGGCCATCACAAGGTTGTCACTCTATTTTATTGGAAGGGGAGATAACTCCAAAACCATGGCAACCAGAGTTGTGGTTCTTGTGCATGACACGCCATCTCAGTCTTGTGAACAACTGTGCCAGGTACCATCAATATATCTCAAAGGGTATTGGAGTTATGGCCATCACAAAGTAGTCATTCTATTTTATTAAAAGGGGAGATAACTAAAAAAGTATGGCATCCAGAGTTCTGGTTCTTGCGCATGACACACCGTCTCAGCCTTGTGAACAATTGTGCCAAGAACCATCAATGAATCTCAAAAGGTATAGGAGTTATGGCCATCACAAGGTTGTCACTCTATTTTATTGGAAGGGGAGATAACTCCAGAACCGTGGCAACCAGAGTTGTGGTTCTTGTGCATGACACGCCGTCTCAGCCTTGTGAACAACTGTGCCAGGTACCATCAATATATCTCAAAGGGTATTGGAGTTATGGCCATCACAAAGTAGTCATTCTATTTTATTAAAAGGGGAGATAACTAAAAAAGTATGGCATCCAGGGTTCTGGTTCTTGCGCATGACACGCCGTCTCGGCCTTGTGAACAATTGTGCCAAGAACCATCAATGAATCTCAAAGGGTATAGGAGTTATGGCCATCACAAGGTTGCGTCTACGGACGGACGGACGGACGGACGCCAGGCTGATCGCTATATCCCCCGAACCTTTTCGGTCGGGGGATAAAAAGGGTCAAACTTTTTTTAAACAAGAGGCCCATGGGCCACTATGCTCACCAGAGCTCAGGTGGGCACTGCCCATCCTGCCCAATGGCAGCCATGTATTTTAACATGATATCATTTTAATCCACCAAATGAACCCCCATGTCCAAATGAGCACCCATGTGGACTCAGCATCTGAAAAGTTAGGCCTTTTATGAAGTAGAGGGGGTGGGGCATGGACCCAATGGAGCCCTGGTTGGTATCACTAAATGCGTCTTATCATAAGAAACAAAAATATATATGGTTTAGCAGTGGGGATCTGTAAGGCTCCTTTAACAGTTGAGGGGTTGGGGCATGCCCTGTTGATCCCAGGAAAGCCCAAACTGTTGTCCCTAAATGTGTCTTATCATAAGGACCAAGTATATATATGGTTCAGTGCTGGGAATCTGACCGGTTTCAGAGATTTGAGGCCCTTTTATGAAATAGGAATGGCCCCTGCGGACCCCGCTACAGTAGGTGTGCTAATAATAAGGAACAAGAACATATATGATTATGGGGTGGGGATTTGAATGGTTTCTGAAATATAAAGCCTTTTATGAAATGGAAGGGCGGGGCACATTGCCTCAGCACAAAGAGACCTCCAGGTTGGTGTGATTGAACGAGTCTTATCATAAGGAACAAGTATATGGTTATGGGGTGGGGATCTGAACTATTTCTGATATATATGGCTTTTAATGAAGTAAAGCGGTGTGGCATGGCCTGGGCGTGCCCCGGGGACTCCCAAGCTGGTGTCACTGAATGCGTCTTATCATAAGAAAGATGAATATATATGGTTTAGGGTGGGGCTAAGAACATTCTCTGAGATATAAGGCCTTATGTGAAGTGGAGGGGTGGGGCAAGGCCCAGGGAGACTCCCAGGTTGGTGTCAATGAATGTGTCTTATCATAAGGAACAAGACTATATATGGTTAAGGGGTGGCCATCTGTAGGGTTTCCGAGATATTGTGATATTATGAAATGGAGGGGGTGGGGCATGGCCCCAGCATATCCCTGGGAACCCCCAGGTTGGTGTTACTGAATGCGTCTTATCATAATGAACAAGAATATATATGGTTTAGGAGTGGGGATCTGAACAGTTTCTGAAATATATGGCCTTTTTTTTAGTGGAGGGGTGGGGCAAGGCCCCAGCGCGTCTTTGAGGACCCCCAGGTTGGTGTCAATGAATGTGTCTTATCATAAGAAGCAAGCATATATATGGTTTATGGGCGGGGATCTGTAAGGTTTCCGAGATATTGGGCCTTTTATCAAATGGAGGGGGTGGGGCATGGCCCCGGTGCATCCAGGGGACTCCCAGGTTGATGTCACTGAATGGGTCTTATCAAAAGGAACAAGAATATATATGGTTTAGGGGTGGGAATCTGAATGGTTTCCGAGATATTGGGCCTTTTATAAAGTTGAGGGGGTGGGGCCTGACCTGTGCGCATTCCTGACGACCCCCAGGTTGGTGTTACTGAATGCGTCTTATCAATAGGAACAAGAATATATATGGTTTAGGGGTGGGGATCTGAACAGTTTCTGAGATATATGGCCTTTTGTGAAGTAGAGGGGTGGGGCAAGGCCCCAGCGCATCTCTGAGCACCCCCAGGTTGGTGTCAATGAATGTGTCTTATCATAAGAAGCACGCATATATATGGTTTAGGGGCGGGGATCTGTAAGGTTTACGAGATATTGGGCCTTTTATGAAATGGAGGGGGTGGGGCATGGCCCCGGCGCATCCAGGGGACTCCCAGGTTGATGTCACCGAATGGGTCTTATCATAAGGAACAAGAATATATATGGTTTAGGGGTGGGGATCTGAATGGTTTCCGAGATATTGGGCCTTTTATTAAGTGGAGGGGGTGGGGCATGACCTCGGCACATCCCTGAGGACCCCAAGGTTGGTGTTACTAAATGCGTCTTATCAATAGGAACAAGAATATATATGGTTTAGGGGTCGGGATCTGAATGGTTTCTGAGATATATGGCCTTTTATGAAGTGGAGGGGGGTGGGGCATGGCCCCGGCACAACCTGGGGGACCCTCAGGTTGGCATAAAAGCATATGGCTGAAAGAATTTTACTCAAGAAACATTTCTATAAAAGTTTTGTCCAAATATCTGCAATGACTTGGCAGTAAATGCCATTTTTCAATTTTCCCCATTATAAGTCTATGGAAACTCTAAGTTGCCATAGCAACCAAACTAATGGGCCGATTTTCATAAAAAACACAAACTTTCAATCCCCCTGCCCAAGGATGCTACAGATAAAATTTGGGCTGAATCGGTCCAGTGGCTTCAGAGAAGAAGATGTTTGAAAGTGTTGACGTCAGACGACGACGACGACAACGACGACGACAACGACGACGACGACGACGACGACGCCGGACAACTGCCTATCCTATAAGCTCCCCCGGAGCCTTCGGCTCTGGTGAGCTAAAAAATCTATTTTCATTCATTGATTGTGTTGAGTTTGATAACATTAACTCTTCTGGGTTATTTTGTGTTGTCTCCCAGAGAACAGAAGAAAAAAAATGATAGAAGAAATAGAACAGTAGAAGAAAATCAGGGACATGGGAGAAAAAGGAAATTGCTGAGTGTAGAAACAGAAGAAATAACAACATTCTCCCTCTACCAATACCTGCTGCAAGGACAGCAAGATTTGCCCAGCTGTAAACCAATATACACTGGACACCCCTGTGATGCAAGATACACATCTTCACAACACCCAACCACTCCTTTAATTGGTCCCCGCTTTTCAAAGAAAAGCAGGGGACATAGTTTTTGGCTTTCCCTGTTGCGTGGTTCATGGTTCCTGGTTCCAAGTTTGTAGTAGGTACCTTGTGTGCGCAACTCCTCCTACAGTTCTAAACTGCTCCTTTTGAAATTATACAGGTTTTATCATGGTCTGAAGATGTGCATGTGCTTTTCTCAGAATCCGTATTTTCTTTTTTTCCATTTTTTTTGCATTTTTAACAGACTTTTTTTGCATGGTTCTGAATTCGTAGAGCGCAACTACACCTACAGTTTAAAACCTATCCTTTTGAAATTTTACAAGTGTTTTATCATGGTCTGAAGAAGATTTTCAAAGATAAGCTAGGTGACATAGTATTCGGCTTTCCGTGGTGCATGGTGCGTGGCCTGTGGTGCATGGTTCTGAGATCACAGTAGGTACCTTGTGAGCGCAACACCTCCTACAGGGTTTAACTGATCCTTTTGAAATATTACAGGTGTTTTTATCATGGTCTGAAGATGCGCATGTGCTTTTTTCAGAATCCATACCGCCCCCGCCCATCGGGGCTTGAAGAAATTGATGGGCTGCATGATGTTTCCACGCAGAGCTTATATCCGTCCGCACACTAGTACTGGTAAACTGCTTAGAGGATCTAGGCCTGTCCAGGAACCGCGGTGCGAGGTGGACTGTCCATGCTTATAAACCCTATTGGTTTCATTGGGCATCAGGGCATGAGCTGTAATTTCATCTAAATGTCGAGTAAAAGTCCCACAAAATTGGAAGCAACGTCTCCAAAATGACCTGTACTGTGTTGACGGGGACGTTAAACCTCAAATCAAACAAAAACAAATCAGAATCCATAACTTAAAATTTTTCAATTTTTTTCACATTTTTAACTGACATTTTTTGCATGATTCCAAATTCACAGTAGGTATCTTGTGAGCGCAACTCCGCCTACAGTACTGAACGGATCGTTTTGAAATTTTACAATTGTCTTTATCATTGTCTGAAGATGTGCATATGTTTTGTTTTTTTTTAAATCCTCAAATTAATTATTTTCACTTTATTCACAGTTTTAACTTAGACTCTTTTTTTTGCATGGTTATGGGTGGTGCTGAGTTTGTAGTTGGTACCTTCTGAGCGCAACTACTCCTACAGTTTTAAACAGATCCTTTTGAAATTTTATACATTTCATCTGCATATACACTGTTCTGTAATGCACTTAAACTTCAGCTATACAGATATATACCTACCCGGCACAGGAGTAAACACCCACGCATACAAACAAGCCCTCATGAATTGTATATTCACAGAAATGTTGCATGTTTTGACAGTACTGGTGCAAACAACAATATGTAGATGTTAGAAAGAGCCATAACTTCAGCTTTTATGTTCTCCAAATTTATTATACTTCCAAGCACACATTCTGTAGCAAACTGTTACTGACCCAAACAACTTCTACTACTATTAAAAGTTATCCTGGGCCAATACTGGCTTGATATAAAATGCTGGCAGGGTATTATAAAGTTATCTATTGGTATAGGTATCGGTAAAAATAAAACGCAGTAGATCCACAGCAGACAATTCAGATATGGAAACTGCAGATTTCTTTACCACAGCCACTGCACACCTGCAAAATAAATTAAAACGAAAGAAACAAACAGCATTGTGACATGAAGAAATATGCATCATTGCAGAGTTTCAGCAAAGCAGTCAAAGCAAATTACATTCATTCATTTCTCAGACATGATAATCTTATCTAGGTCATGGCATTATGACTGAGTTTCAAGAAAATAAGAAAAAATCCTGACACTTATTTAAAAGTACTTTAAAGGAATGTTTCTGTGAAATTACTGCAAACTCTGATGAGTCATTTAGCAGCAGAAGCTGCTTAAATGTTTATTTTATCATTTTATTAACTTTGAAAAGTGAATGGAACAGATGGAGGTTCACCTATGGAAAACTTCTATAAAATGAATTAAACCATCTTGGCCATCTAAGCGGAACAGTTTAAGCAATTCATATGAAATTATTTCAAAATCCATCCACTGGTGAAAGCGACATTCCCGTGAAATTATTTCAAAATCAGTCCATTGGTTAAGAAGAAGTCCTTTTAAGGTTTTTCTATTTTTAGCTCTGGTGGCCATCTTTTCAATCAAGCTGAACAGTTTGAGCAATGTTGGAAGAGGGTCACCAAAGGAACAGTCTGAGAAATTATTTCAAAATCCATCCACTGGTTAAGGAGAAGAAGTCACTTAAAGGTTTTTCTATTTTTTAGCTCTGTCAGCCATCCTGTCAACCAAGTGGAACGGTTTAAGCAGTTTTGGTAGAAGGTCACCCAAGGAACATTTCTGTGAAATAATTTCAAAATCCATCGACCGGTTAAGGAGAAGTCATATAAAGGTTTTCTATTTATAGCTCTGGCGGCCAGCTTGTTCAGCCGAGCGAAACGGTTTGAGCAATTCTTGCAGAGGGTGACCCAAGAAATATTCATGTGAAATTATTTCAAAACTAGAAATGCGTCCATAGGACACGGATGCCCCCGCCTGAAAATATGTCTATGTTCGCATTAATCCATAGAAAGTTATTGATGGTGTTTAAGCTTTGGACCCTTTTTTTCACATTTGACCTCTAAGTATGACCTTGACCTTAAAGATAAGGACCTTGGTCTTATGTGAGGCAGATTGTCCTATGATGGCCAACATTTCTGCAAAGTAATTTCAAAATCCATCCAGAAATAAAGTTCATGACTGCGTTTAAGTTTCGGACCCTTTTTTGACATTTGACCTCTAAGTATGACCTTGACCTTGGAGGTACAGACACGGGTTTTGCATGGGACACATTGTCTCATGATGGTTAACATTTCTACAAAGCAATTTCAAAATCGATCCAGAAATAAGAAGTTATTGACTGCGTTTAAATTTCGGACGGACGAACGGATGGACAGGGGCAATGCTATATGCCCTTCCACCATTCTTCGAATGGCGGGGCATAATCAGTCCATTGGTTAAGGACCCTTTTTTCACATTTGACATCTAAGTATGACCTTGACCTTGGAGGTAAGGCCTTGGTCTTATGTGAGGCAGATTGTCCCATGATGGCCAACATTTCTGCCAAGTAATTTCAAAATCCATCCAGAAATAAGAAAGTTATTGACTGCGTTTAAGTTTCGGACCCTTTTTTTGACATTTGACCTCTAAGTATGCCCTTGACTTTGGAGGTACAGACACAGGTTTTGCATGTGACACATCATCTCATGATGGTTAACATTTCTACAAAGTAATTTCAAGATCCATCCAGAAATAAGAAAGTTATTGACTGTGTTTAAGTTTTAGTCGGACGGACGGACAAATGAACGGACGAACAAATGGATGGACAGGGGCAACGCTATATGCCCTTCCACCATTCTTCGAATGGCAGGGGCATAATCAATCCATTGGTTAAGGAGGAGGAGTCCTTTAGAGGCTTTTCCTATTTTTAGATCTGACGGCCATCTAAATCAATCAAGCAGAACGGTTTGAGCAATTTTGGAAGAGGGTCACCCAAGGAACTTTCCTGTGAATTGTATCAAAATCCATGCACTGGTTAAGGAGGAGAAGTCGTTTAAAGGTTTTCTATTTTTAGCTCTGGCGGCCATCTTGTTCATCTGAGCGGAACGATTTGAGCAATTTTGCTAGAGGGTCACCCAAGGAACCTTCCTGTGAAATTATTTCAAAATCCATGCACTGGTTAAGGAGGAGAAGTCGTATAAAGATTTAACTATTTTTAGCTCTGGTGGCCATCTTCTTCACATGAGCACAACGATTTGGGCAATTTTGGTGGAGGGTCACCCAAGGAACCTTCCTGTGAAATTATTTCAAAATCCATGCACTGGTTTAGGAGGAGAAGTCGTATAAAGGTTTTTCTATTTTTAGCTCTGGCGGCCATCTTGTTCATCCGAGCAGACTGGTTTGAGCAATTTTGGTAGAGGGTCAGCCAAGGCATCTTCCTTTAAAATTATATCAAAATCCATGCACTGGTTTAGTAGGAGAAGTCGTATAAAGGTTTTTCTATTTTTAGCTCTGGCGGCCATCTTGTTCACCTGAGCGGAACGATTTGAGCAATTTTGGTAGAGGGTCACCAAAGGAACCTTCCTGTGAAATTATATCAAAATCCTTGCACTGGTTAAGGAGGAGAAGTCGTTTAAAGGTTTTTCTATTTTTAGCTCTGGCGGCCATCTTTTTCACACAAGCGGAACGATTTGAGCAATTTTGGTAGAGGGTCACCCAAGAAATATTCCTGTGAAATTATTTCAAAATCTGTCCAGCAGTTTTGGAGAAGAAGTTGTTTAAAGCCAAAGTTGACGACGGACGGACGGACGCACGCACGGACGACGGACAAAGACCGATCACAAAAGCTCACCTTGAGCATTTCGTGCTCAGGTGAGCTAAAAAAAAAAAGAACTTCACTGTTAAAAAATCTCAAAAATGACTCAAGTTTCCTTAAACCATATTTTTCCCCCAAAAAGTGAATTTTGGTGAATAAACTCGTGACAAAACATACAGTTAGACCTTCCCCTGTATTTTTATATAATAACATGTCATGTATGGTACTATTTTTCTACCTTTAAATTAGAGGTTTAACGATACACCTTCCTCACGATACGATACGTATCGTGATACTTGCCTCACTATACGATACGTATCGTGATACTTTTAATCAGACTGACACACACACAGCCTGTCCATACTATAAGCTCATCAATGAGCCTTCTATATTTGTTGCATAGTTTTGGTAACATGTTGCAAAGCTGTGCCATCCTTTACAAATAAACTGAGATTCTATTACTGTCCAAGTTACCGCCATCTGCTAGCCTATAATGTGTAAAAAGAAAGCTTAAAGATATTAGAAAATTGAGCAAATTTAATTGTAGCTAAGAGTGAGTGAGTGAGTGAGTGTTCGAGTTTTACGTCCCACCAACAGCTAAGGTCATACGGAGACGGGACCTCGATTTAAAGACTCATCCGAAAGTCTGGAGAAGCCCGGGATCGATCTTGCGACCCCTGGTTTACAAGGCGAGTAGCGTAACCACTACACCACGGAGGCTTCTAATTGTAGCTAAGATAATCCTCAGATAATAGAAACCTTTACTGGACAGTGAACATCCCAGATAAGAGGAGAAATTGATGATAAACTGAGGATCTCAACCAAAACATATGTTGTTGTCTAATATAGAACCATTTTATGGAAATATAATCATTAAAACAATATTTCTTTCACGAAAATTGAGATATTATTATGGGGCCGAACGGTCTATTGTTGCGAGTGTTTTTAGCCGAACCAAATACGGTTGTTGTCGTAAGGCGAAAGAAGACGCTTCCATCGATAATTAATGCATCAATAAAGCAAAATTAAGTAGGATTCAACATAAAAATAACATTTAAGCAGTTTCTCTGCTATTTTTTTTTTTAATTTTGTCTTTCGAAGAAATTTTTTTGGTGAGCCGAACTGAACCGAAATTACCAACAAGAGGGCCAGGTGGGCCCTGGTTCGCTCACCTGTGTGTCACTGTCTTGAGTACATTCTAGTTTTAGCTATGGTGGCCATCTTGTTCATAAGCGGAGTGATTTTAGCTTATTTGGTAGGGAGTAACATAGGCAACATTCCTGTGAACTTTGGATCAAATTGGCCTTAGGGTTTAGGAGGGGTTCACATTTGAGTCAAATTTACAATGTTTTTCTATTTTTAGCTCCAGTGGCCATTTTGTTCATCGGAGCGGGACTGTTTTAGCCTTTTTGGTAGAGGGTCATCTAAGCAACATTACTTCGAAGTTTGAATGAAATTGGCCCAAGGGTACAGAAGGAATTGTTGTTTCAAGATTTTTTTTATTTTTAGCTCTGGCAGCCATCTTAATCATTGGAGTGCAATGAGTTTTAACTATTTTGATGGGGAGTCACCTAGGCAACATTCCTGTGAAGTTTTATATCCAAATGGCCCAAAAATTATGACAAAATAACCTACTGATCTACTTTTTGATTTGACATGACCCATTTTCGAACTTAACTGAGATATTGTCCAGATGATCAGTCCGAGCAAGTTTTATGATGATTTAAATAAAACTGTGGCCTCTTAGAGTGTTCAAAACGTTTTTCTATGATTTGACCTGCTGACCTACTTTTTGACCCGACATGACCCATATGTGAGCTTGACCCACAAATTGTCAAGAGGATCATTCTGAGCAAGTTTGATGATGGTCGGACCAAAACTGGGGTCTCTAGTGTGTCCACAAGGTTTTTCAACACTCTGATCTACTGACCTACTTACTGACCAGATATGACCCATATTCGAAATTAACTGAGATATTGTCAAATGATCATTTTGAGCAAGTCTGACGATGATCGGAAGAAAACTGTGGCCACTAGTGTGTTCAGAGGGTTTTTCTATGATTTTATCTACTGACCTACTTTTTGAACCGACATGACTCATATTCGAACTTGACTCAGATATTGTCAAGATGACCATTCTGGGCAAGTTTTATGATGATCAGACCTAAACTGTGGCCTCTAGTGTGTTCACAAGGTTTTTTCTATGATTTGGCCTACTAACCTATTTTTGACCTGACATAACCCATATTCGAACTTGACCGAGATATTATCAAGACTATCATTCTGAGCAAGTTTGATGATGATTGGACCAAAACTGTGGCCTCTAGTGTGTTCACAAGGTTTTTCTCTTATTTGACCTACTGACCTACTTTTTGACCTGCCATGACCCATATTCAAATGTGAGCAAGATATTATCAAGATGATCATTCTAAGCAAGTTTGATGATGATCGGACCCAAACTGTGGCCTCTAGTGTGTTCACAAGGTTTTTCTCTGATTTGAACTATTGGCCTACTTTTTGAACCGACATGACCCATATTCGAACTTGACTCAGATATTGTCAAGATGATCATTCTGGGCAAGTTTGATGATGAATGGACAAAAACTGCGGCCTCTAGTGTGTTCACAAGTTTTTTTTATGATTTGACCTACTGACCTACTTTTTAACCCGACATGACCCATATTCGAATGTGACCAAGATATTATCAAGATGATCATTCTGAGCAAGTTTGATGATGATGGGACATAAATTGTGGCCTCTATTGTGGTCAGTAGGTTTTTCTATGATTTGACCTACTGACCTACTTTTTGACCCGACAGCACCCATATTTGAACTTGACTGAGATATTGTCAAGATGATCATTCTGGGCAAGTTTGATGATGATCGGACCAAAACAGTGGCCTCTAGCGCCTTCACAAGGTATTTTTCTGATTTGACCTACTGACCTACTTTTTGACCCGACATGACCCATATTCGAACTTGAGATATTTTGTGGTGGTACGATATGTGTGCAAGTTTAGTTAAAATCAAATCATAAATGAAACGGCTATCATGCAGACAAGACCAAAATAGGCAATTTTTGCCCTTTCAGGGGCCGTAACTCTGTAACACATGATGGGATATGGCTGGTTCAAGAAAGGAACCCAGATCTCATGGTGGTACAAGTTGTGTGCAAGTCTGGTTAAAATCAAATCATAAATGAAGATGCTATCATGCGGACAAGACCAAAATAGGCATTTTTGCCCTTTCAGGGGCCGTAACTCTGTAACACAAGATGGGATATGGCTGGTTCAAGAAAGGAACCTATATCCCATGGTGGTACAAGTTGTGTGCAAGTCTGGTTAAAATCAAATCATAAATGAAGATGCCATTGTGCGGACAAGACCAAAATATGCAATTTTTGCCCTTTCAGGGGCTGTAACTCCGTAACACATGTTGGGATATGGCTGGTTCAAGAAAGGAACCCAGATCTCATGGTGGTACAAGTTGTGTGCAAGTCTGGTTAAAATCAAATCATAAATGAAGATGCTATCGTGCGGAAAAGACCAAAATAGGCAATTTTTGCCCTTTCAGGGGCCGTAACTCCGTAACACATGATGGGATATGGCTGGTTCAAGAAAGGAACCCAGATCTCATGGTGGTACAAGTTGTGTGCAAGTCTGGTTAAAATCAAATCATAAATGAAGATGCTATCGTGCGGACAAGACCAAAATAGGCAGTTTTTGCCCTTTCAGGGGCCGTAACTCCGTAACACATGATGAGATATGGCTGGTTCAAAAAAGGAACTTAGATCTCATGGTGGTACAAGTTGTGTGCAAGTCTGGTTAAAATCAAATCATAAATGAAGATTCTATCGTGCGGACAAGACAATAATAGGCAATTTTTGCCCTTTCAGGGGCCGTAACTCCGTAACACATGATGGGATATGGCTGGTTCAAGAAAGCAACCAAGATCTGATGGTGGTACAAGTTGTGTGCAAGTCTGGTTAAAATCAAATCATAAATGAAGATGCTATCGTGCGGACAAGACCAAAATAGGCAATTTTTGCCCTTTCAGGGGCTGTAACTCCGTAACACATGATGGGATATGGCTGGTTCAAGAAAGGAACCCAGATCTCATGGTGGTACAAGTTGTGTGCAAGTCTGGTTAAAATCAAATCATAAATGAAGATGCAATCGTGCGGACAAGAAATTGTTTACGCACGGACGCACGCACTGACGACGGACGACGGACAAAATGTGATCACAAAAGCTCACCTTGTCACTACGTGACAGGTGAGCTAAAAATGGACGTGAACCGAACCGCCAGCTTCGTACCGCGGTGATTCGTACTTTCGGTGAATCGTTATCCCTCTACTTTAAATGAGACACAAAATACATGTCAAAACTGTGTGGAGTTACCCCACCCACTTTAAAGAGCCTGTAAAGTAGAAGTAAAACAAAGATCAGGAATTGATACAATTAACCCACTCCACCCAAAAAAGACACCAAAGGGAAAGAAATACAAACATTAAGCGACCAGACCATAATGGAAACCTAAACAAAGGAAGGCCATAAGGACAGTTACTTTCCCACAAAATGGCCATATGGCCATCCAAAACCAAAAGACATAAGTGACACACACAGCAAGCAACAAACAACAACATAAATAAATCGCCACAGAAGAGCCGCCTTGGAACGGTCAGTGGAAGATTTCCACTGGGGGGCTTAAATCGATTTTACATGGTCACAATCCTCGCCCTTACTTCCGTCGCGATTTAGACAAATAATTTGTTCAGTCCGCATGAAAAAACTGCTTAAATACCAAAACCACATATGTTCCAAATACTTAGGCATATGTATGCTAACAATAAGCCAGAAATTAACAAAATCGTTAGAGGCCAAAAAAATCCCTTACAGAGACCCGTCCTTTATGAACTGTATATACAGCCACAATTTTGACATCTATGTCTTAATTCTAACTGCCATTTCTGGCCCTGCATTTTTTTTCATGCTTAACTCATGCATGAAACTTGTCCTGCTCATAAATTTGATGATGCGGCATCTTCAAATTTAAGAACAGGACAAATAGGACTGCTGATCTGAACAGGAATTTCAACACAATGGTTTGTGTTTTAATATTTATCAGCATAACAAATTTTGTGCTTGTTTAATTTTAGTTTTACAGCCTATTATTTAACTTATATTGAGTCAATAATTAAAGGTGCATTATTGAGCTATCTGGAAAAAATGCTTCCAAAAATAAAGTACATATAGCCGGTATTTTTCTTTAAAACAATACAAACTAGAGCTGTCAGAGGATCTGACTATAGCCCCGCTTCAGCGCTGTCAGAGAAGAAAGTTATTTAAGCTGCAGAGAAAACAGTTATGAACAAGAAATAACTGTTGAAAATTTTATATTATCTGGAAAAACTCTAAGTAAGAGTTGTGAGCCCTTGTCCCTCATTTCAATGAGCATGATACATTACCAGAATGTCCATGTTTATACTAAATTTCATCTTCCATTTTTCAATGTTCAAAGGGTAATAACTCCTAAAGTAGGCAAATCAGAGTCAGGGTTCCTGCGCTCTGCACATTGTCTCATGGTGCTTTACACTTGTGTGAAGTGTCATGAAAATATCTCAAATGGTTTGTGAGTTATGGAGCCGACACAGTCAAAATTGCCTTTTTAAATGTTCAAAGGGCAATAACTCCTAAAGTAGGCAAACCAGAGTTATGGTTCCTGCACTCTGCACATCATCTCAAGGTGCTTTTCATTTATTTGAAGTTTCATGAAAATATCAGAAACGGTTATGGAGCGGACATAGTTAAAATTGACATTTTTCAATATTCAAAAGCCTATAACTGAAAAAGTAGACAATCCAGAGTTTGGGTTCCTGCGCTCTGCACACGTAATATGGTGCTTTACATTTGTGTGAAGTTTCATAAAATTATCTCAAACGGTTTTTGAGTTATCGAGCAAAGACGGCTAAAATTGATATTTTTCAATATTCAAAGGGAAATAACTCAAAAATTAGGCAATCCAGAGTTATGGTTCCTGCACTCTGCACACCATCTCATGGTGTTTAATGTTTGTGTGAAGTTTCATGAAAATATGTGAATGGGTTTTAAAGTTATGGAGCGGACACGAAAATTGTTAACAGACACAGACAGACACACAGACACACAGAAAATACGAAAACCAGAGTTATGGTTCTTGCGCTCTGCACATTGTTTCATAGTGCTTAACATTTGTGTGAAGTTTCATGAAATTATCTCAAACGGTTTTCGAGTTATGAAGCGGACACTGTTAAAATTGCCATTTTTCAATGTTCAAAGGGCAATAACTCCAAAAATAAGCAATGCAGAGTTATGGTTCCTGCGCTCTGCACATCGTCTCATAGTGCTTAACATTTGTGTGAAGTTTCCTAAAAATATCTCAAACGGTTTTCGAGTTATGAAGCGGACACAATTAAAATTGCCATTTTTCAATGTTCAAAGGGCAATAACTCCAAAAGTAGGCATTGGCCCCCGCCCATCGGGGCTTAAAGAAATAGATGGGCTGCATGATGCTTCCACGCAGAGCTGAAACCGACCCGCACACGAGTACTGGTAATCTGCTTAGAGGATCTAAGCCTGCCCAGGCAAAGAGGTGCGAGTCGGACCGTCCATGCATATAAACCCTATTGGTTTCATTGGGCGGCAGGGCTTGAGATGCCATTTCATCTCAGTGTCAGGTAAAAGTCCCACAAAATTGGAAGCAACGTCTCCAAAATGACCTGTACAGTGTTGACGGGGACGTTAAACCTCAAATCAAACAAAAACAAAACAAAAGTAGGCAATCCACAGTTATAATTCCTTCGCTCTGCACATTGTCTTATGGTGTTTAACATTTGTGTGAAGTTTCATGAAAATATGTTAAGCAGATACAAAGTTATGGAGCCAACACAAATTAACGGAATCACGGAAAATGTTCAAAGGGCAATAACTCCAAAAGCAGGCAATCCACAGTTATAATTCCTTCGCTCTGCACATTGTCTTATGGTGTTTAACATTTGTGTGAAGTTTCATGAAAATATGTTAAGCAGATACAAAGTTATGGAGCCAACACAAATTAACGGAATCACGGAATTACGGAATGACAGAAGGACATGGCAAATCCAATATAGCCCCTCTTTTTCAAAGCGGGGCTATAATGAATGCATTTTATGCAAAAATGCGAACAATTATGATGACAGGTAAACGAGTTTGAGAGGGATTCCCTAACTAGGTTTCGAACACTAGTTAGATGTATTTTTAGTTCGTGACAAAAATATAATCCCCATATATGACGTTATTCGACGTTTATTTTTGGCCTTGTTTGCTTAGGCCATGCCTGAATCGGAAAAAATATGACGCTGAAGACCATGCCATAAGTAACGACACTCAGAGACGATACTGTTGCCATGTATGTGTAAAGTGACAGATTTATTTTTAGAACAGAAATTCCGAACACATGTTCAGAGCGAAGGGTAAACAAGAATGAAAACGACCATTTTCACAAAGTTCTGAAGCTGTATTTGGCTCCACAAGTGTACACATGACAAAGGAGTATGCATTGAAGATAAAAACCAGTAAAAAAAAATTGAGACCTGGTAGCTCAATAATGCACCTTTAACCCTTATCTTGCTGCATAAATTAATTTAGCCACACCCATTTACATTTCAGCCAATCAGATTACATGTACTTGATGCACTTTTTTTCATTCAAATCTGCTATAGTTGGAACAAATTGACCTGAGACTGGTGAACTCTATTAACATATGCGACGTTTATTTTTGGCCTTGTTTGCTTAGGCCATACCTGAATCGAAAAAAAAATATGATGCTGAATACCATGCCATAAGTAACGACACTCAGAGAGATACTATCGCCATGTATGTGTAAAGTGACAGATTTATTTTTAGAACAGAAATTCCGAACAGATGTTCAGAGTGAAGGGTAAGCACGAATGAAAACGACCATTTTCACAAAGTTCTGAAGCTGTATTTGGCTCCAAAAGTGTACACATGATGAAGGAGTATGCATTGAAGATAAAAAAACCAGAAAAATAATTTTGAGGCCCGTTAGCTCAATAATGCACCTTTAAACAGAGATGAGCGAAAACCAGAGTACCCGGAGAAAAACTACATGGCCTTCCCTTGTGTGTTGAACTTGACATCTTACATGTGGCCTAAGCGCGTCTAAAACAACAGCTGTGAGAGGCCTAATGATTGAGAGCCACCCCTTTTATCCAATAGGCCACAGACACTCGTTTTGAGTCCAGTTGAAAAATTAAAAATTCAAAACTTGAGCCCTGATCTTACTTACCCACTGGTTCTTGTATCAACCAGAACCACCTTTCCGTTACTTTGTGAGACTAACATTGTACTTGGTGTGATGAAGGAAAAATTTCTTAAAAGAACATCATCTTCTTCTGGAACACTGTATATCTGGTATAACAAAACAATATAGAAAACAGATTTACCCTTAGCCTGCTGTAGTTATGGCCCTTTGGCTGAATGTAGGTCTTGTGATGGTAAGTATGTGCGTTTAGTTTCATGAGAGTAGGGCAGATACTTTTGAACTTATTATTTTTCTTTGATTTGAGGTTTAACATCCCAATCAAAACTATTTAGGTATTTTGGAGATGTTGCTTCCAATTTTGTGGCATTTTTACTCAACATTTAGGGCAAATGCTTTTGAAGTTATGACTGAGGTAAAGTTTTTTGGTTAAAGTGTGACAAACACATGGACAAAAGCAATACTGTTATGGCCCTTTGTCTGAATGTAGGTCTTGTGATGGTAAGTATGTGTATAAGTTTCATGAGAGTAGGGCAAATACTTTTGAAGTTATGACTGATGTTAAGTTTTCTTGTTAAGGTGTGACAAACACAAGGACAAAGGCAATATAGTTATGGCCCTTTGTCAAAATGTAGGATGAAATGACATCTCAAAATTTGAAGTTATAATCAAGGTTAAGTTTTTTGGTTAACGGATGGCAAAACATGGGACAAAAGCAATGTACATGTATTTTTGGCCCTTTGTCAGAATGTAGGTCATGTGACGGCAAGTATGTATGTGAAGTTTCCTGACAGTAGGGCAAATACTTTTGAAACCAGTGCTTCAGCTGAAGTGCACGACCCGCCGGATGCTTTTAGCTTTATGAGTGTTACCATATATGGGTATGGCGGCCATTTTGGTCATGTGACCTGGACCTATAACGGTTCCCCCAATAAATGCGCCTTATCGTAAGGAGCAAAAAAATATCTTATACTTTAGTACTGTATTCTCAATCGTTTGCAGGATAAAATGCATTCTTACTTTTCCAATACAAAAGCATATGTGTCAAAGTTTGACCTAGGCACAAAGAATGTCAAGGTCAACCCAGGGTCACCATTTTAGCACTTTATGATGGGCCTACGTCCCGGATGCTATTTATCAAGTTTCGTGGAAATCTGCCCAGTGGTTCTGGAGAAGACTATTTTTGAAGGGTTTTTACCATATATGGCTTGGCGGCCATTTTGGTCATGTGACCTGGACCACATAAGCAAATTTTGGTTTTACCCATCCCATAGAGGCTCCATATGAAATTTGACTTCAATCGGCCCAACGGTTTCCGAGGAGAAGCAGTTCGAAAATTTTCACATTTTTCGCCTCGGCGAGGCTATACTAAATGGAATGTAATATTTGGCAAGTTCATTGGTTAGATCTCATTGATATCTATCAGTATGCCAAAAATTATTTAAATATTTCAACCGGTTAAGTCACTATCACCAATTTTCACAAACGGGTTACGGACTGACAGAATGACACGGTGATTTTAGGGCACTTTTAGAAAATCAACCGACTTCAGTCGGTCGCTTTTTCTGCGGGTCTTGCAATTATGATCTAGGTTAAATTTTTTGGCATGACAAATACAAAGACTGACACACTGACTGAGAGTGTGATTACTATAGGCATCCACACTACCATGTGGGGCCCTAATTATACCAACAAGAAGGCCCAGAGGGCCCGGATTCGCTCACCTGAAAGTCATTGTCTCTAGTACATTCTATTTTTAGCTCTGGTGGCCATTTTGTTCGTCAGAGCAGAATGTACTTAGCTATTTTGGTAGGGAGTCACCTAGGCAACATTCATGTGAAGTTTGAATTAAATTGACCCAAGGGTTTAGGAAGAGTTCATGTTTGTAGCAAATTTACAATGGTTTTCTATTTTTATCTCTGGCGGCCATACTGTTCATCGAAGCATGATCATTTTAGCTCTTTTGATTGATGGTCATCCAAGCAACATTTCTATTAAGTTTGAATGAAATTGGCCCAAGGGTTGTCGTTTGAAGATTTTTTCTAGTTTTAGTGCTGGCGGTCATCTTGTTCATCAGAGTGGAAATATTTTAGCTATTTTGGTAGGGAGTCACCTACATAACAATTCTGTGAAGTTTGAATCAAACTGGTTCAAGAGTTTAGGTGAGTTTGCATTTGACACAAATTTGTGACATTTTTCTATTTTCAGCTATGGCAGCCATTTTGCTCATCAGAGCAGGATCGTTTTAGTTATTTTGGTACAGGGTCATCTGAGCAACATTCCTATGAAGTTTAAATGAAATTGGCCCAAGGGTACAGGAGGAGTTGTCGTTTAAAGTTTTTTTTTCTATTTTTAGCTCACCTGTCACGTAGTGACAAGGTGAGCTTTTGTGGTAACTTTTTGTCCATCGTCCGTCGTGCGTCCGTGCGTGCGTCCTTCCGTCCGTATACAATTTCAAATAGGTATATCTCTAATACCCCATGGTCAATCTTGATCAAATTTCATGAGAAGCATCACCAGGTAGGGGGAAAGGCTGCATAAGGTTTTTGGGCTGATCAGATTGGAATTCTGGTTGCTATGGCAACATACAGCTCCCTTAGACTTACAATGGGAAAAAATTAAAATATCTTCTTCTCTGAAACCACAGGGCCCAGAGCTAAGATATTTAGCATGTAGCAACAACCAGTGGTCACCTATATAATTCCTGCCAATCATGCCCCTGGGGTCCACATTGGCCACGCCCCAGGGCCCCTTCGCTCCCATAGACTCACAAAGGAACAAAAAGCTTCAAAAATCTTCATCTCGGAAACCACAGGACCCAGAGCTTAGATATTTAGCATATAGCAAGGGCAAGTGGTCACCTACATAATTCCTGCCAATCATGCCCCTGGGTTCCAAATGGGCCACGCCCCGGGGCCCTTTAGCTCCTATAGACTCGTAATGGAAAAAAGTTTCAAAAATCTACTTCTCTGAAACCAAAGGGCCCAGAGCTGAGATATTTGGCATGTAGCAAGGGCAAGTGGTCACCTACATAAATCCTGCCAATCATGCCCCTAGGTTCCAAATGGGCCATGCCCCGGGGCCCCTTAGCTCCCATAGACTCATAGTGGTAAAAAAAGCTTCAAAAATCTTCTTCTCTGAAACTACAGGGCCCGGAGTTTAGATATTTAGATTGTAAGAACGCCAATTGGTCACCTACATGATTCCTGCCAATCATGCCCCTGGGTTCCAAATGGGCCACGCCCCAGGGCCCCTTCACTCCCATAGACTCATAATGGAAAAAAGCTTCAAAAATCTTCTTCTCTGAAACCACAGGGCCCAGAGCTTATATTTAGCATGTATCAACCACAAGTGGTCACCTACATAATTCCTGGCAATCATGCCCCTGGGGTCCAAAAGGGCCACGCCCCGGGGCCAGTTAGTTCCTATAGACTCATAATGGAAAAAAAAGCTACAAAAATCTTCTCTGAAACCACAGGGCCCAGAGCTTAGATATTTAGCATGTAGCAACGGCAAGTGGTCACATACATAGTTCCTGCCAATCATGCCCCTGGGGTCCAAACGGGCCACGCCCCGGGGCCCTTTAGCTCCTATAGACTCATAATGAAAAAAAGCTTCAAAAATCTTCTTCTCTTTAGTATATAGCAATGTCAAGTGGTCTCCTACACTAATGATTTTCTGGTACACAGGTGAGCAATATAGGGCCATTGGGCCCTCTTGTTTAACTCTGGCGGCCATCTTGTTTGACAGAGCAGAACGAATTTAGCTATTTTGGAAGGGAGTCACCTGGGCAACATTCCTGTGAAGTTTAGTTCAAATTGGCCCAAGGGTTTAGGAGGAGTTCGCATTTAAAGCAAATCTATGACATATTTCTATTTTTAGCTCTGGTGGCCATTTTGCTCATGGGAGCACCACTGTTTTAGCCATTTTAGTAGAGGGTCACCTAAGCAACATTTCTATAAAGTTTGAATGAAATTGGCCCTGGGTTATGGGAGGAGTAGTTGTTAAAAGATTTTTCTATTTTTAGCTCCAGTGGCCATCTTGTTTACCAGAGCAGAACGATTTTAGCTATTTTAGTAGAGGGTCACCTAAAAAACATTCCTATGAAGTTTGAATGAGATTGGCCCACGGGTATGGGAGGAGTAATCGTAAATATTTTTCTATTTTTAGCTCACGCGGCCATCTTGTTTATCCGAGCATTTATTTTAGCTATTTTCGTAGAGTGCAACCTAGGCAACACTCCTGGTATGGGAGTTTAGGAGGGGTAGTCTTTTAAAGCAAACTGTTGATGTGGGACGCAAGACGAACATTCACTGATCACAATAGCTCACCATGAGCACTTCCTTCTCAGGTGAGCTAAAAAAACAAGTAATAAAGAACAAATCTGTAAATATTTCTAGCAGTTTCATTGATAAATGTTTAAATCAATAATCAGGGTCCAGTTGTTCAAAATTAACCATATCGTTAAAATTGGGATTATTAAATAAGGCAAATATACTAATATTTTTGCAGAAAAAAATGTGAGCAGTTTTTGCAAATGCAAAAGCTGCTCACATTTTTTTCAGCAAATAAATCAGACTATTATATATTCTACTTACTAGATCAATTAACAATTTGACCACTAGGGAGCTCATTAAGCTAAAGATAGTTTGAACAACTGGCCCCAGCAGTCACTTGCATAAGCTATGACCCAGCATAAAATTTTCTGGCACACATGGATCAACTACATCTATCACAGCATCTTGGCTTTATGATGAAGACAAGAATTATTTTGTGGAAATGTAAAATAAGTTCAGTGAACTTATAGACCAGATTCAAGGCCAGGGGCTAGGGTTTTGGGATGTATTTTCCCTACCAAAAGATAATATTAGGTCCCAAAACTATAATACAGACGCTGGATTAACATACTGTGAAATTCCGATTTTAAGACCAGCAAAAATTGAGACTAGTTCTGCTTTTAAGGGGAATGGGAACACCTTCAGAGGAGGCAACTCCTGCAAAAGTATTGTTGTCTCCCATGTCAATAGGGATGTACTCTTTTTCAGTGGGACAGGGCTTATAGTAAAACGAACAGGAAGTTCCGAAAGTTGTCTACCTTTGAAAAATGGCAGAAAAATCTGCCAGGTGTTCCCATTCCCCATAAAAGCCTATTTAGAAGGTTTCTACACCTAGTGTTCTCAACCTTTGGTTTGGGACTGTTCAAAAGTGGTCTTTAAGACCACTTTTGAACTGTCCCAAGGGTGGTCTTTATTTAGATAATTCACTATTGCCAAGGGTTCAAAAATTAAGGTTATCTGGTCCCGAGGTAATAAAATTTTTTTCGCGCTCATCTCACTTCCATATTGTGCTCATAAATTTTAAAATGCCAACAAGTTAGCATTCTAAAATTTGTAAGCATGACAATTAACTTTCTTTGCAGATCTGAAGAGTAAAATTGTTGGATTTGTTTGAATGTTAACCCATAACATGCCAATCATGACAATTGTCGCCTGCTTTGTCGTCTGCTGGTTACTTTCAAAGTCATTATTGCAAACAGTGTGGACCCAGATCAGACTGCTCCTTTAGGAGCAGTCTGATCTGGGTCCACACTGTTTGCCTGTGTGCAAAAATATTTTTATAAAGTTTGCGAAAGACTCAGCAGACGACAATTTTCTCGGCTTCTTAAGGGTTAATACTAAGTCTTGTGAGCATTACAAATTTCATGCTCAGCTCTGTTGAGCAGAATTATCTTTATAACTGCAGCGCCTGGTATGTAAATTTGCTTGGTGCTTTAACAGTTAACTGTTTTTGTTTGTTTTTTGTTTACTTGAGGTTTAATGTCCCCGTCAACACTGTAAAGGTCATTTTGGAGACGTTGCTTCCAATTTTGTGGGACTTTTTCCCCCGACATTGAGATGAAATGATATCTCAAGCCCTGTCAACCAATGAAACCAATAGGGTTTATAAGCATGGACGGTCTGATTCGCACGGCTTTGTCTGGGCAGGATTAGATCCTCTAAGAGGTTTACAAGTACTTGTGTGCGGGTCAGATTTAGCTCTATGTGGAAGCATTGTACAATCCATATATTTCTTCAAGCCCCGATGGGCAGGGGTCGTAACAACAGTTAACTGTAATTACCTCATCAAACACTTCTCTCTGTAAATCCCCACATCTGAGAGAACCGTCATAAGAACAGGAGTACAACTTGTGTGGCTGTGCTACTGGAAAATCTACACAAACGATTGGCCGAGAGTGCGGCGTGTAGCAGCATACACCGTCTGACGATGAATTCTTTTCTGGAACCTATCAAGACAAATAAATTAATGAGCCAGTGCAAGACAAAATCTACAAGAAGTCTTGAGCGACCAGTAAAGACTCAGATCAGCCTGCGCATTCTGATCAGAGTCTTCGCTGATCACATGTACCTACAATAGGCTAATATCTATGTGTGTGTGTGTGAATTCGGGTTTAACGTCGCTTTCAACAATTTTTCAGTCATATCACGACGGTGTCTGGCAAAAGGTCTTGTCATAGTGGATGGGTGTGCAGGTTGATTTAAATCTCTGCTGGTCACACCGGTCTTATTGTAGGTTTTGTCATGCGCTGGCTCAATTATCAAAATATCAATATCACCAACAACCTTAAATGACACACCATCAGACTTACCCATATTCCAATGTACTGTTCTTTAGGGGACCCTGACACACCTTGAGGGGATGCAACTTAATCAGAAATAATTTTACCTTCCTTAACAATGAAAGAATGTTGCAGAACCCCAGCCATTTTACTCACGAGCTCCTGATCACCAGTATGGTTCACATCTCATCAAGTCACAGACCATTTATGTCTAAGCCAATAAAGAACACAACATGTCAGCCTGTAAAATTCATGAGCCATGACATGTCATGGCTCAAGTTTATTTATAGGCTACAAACACTGGAAATATGCCTCCCGCAATATCTGATACCTTTTGCCACCTGAAGGTAGATCAAAAGGACTGTTTTAATTTTTACTTAAAGTTTGTTTGAAGTTCAACGAGACAGAAAGACAGAGAACACATAACAAAATGCACACATAATACATATTCTGTGCATTGTTGTGTTAGCATTTAACTGCCCTCCAACAGGACCTGGATTTAAAAACATCTGAAAAACTACTGGATCAGGTACTTGCATACCATGCTTATTCTGTGGTTAAAGTGTTACACACCGAATAGAATCTTACCACATCCCACAATCCTAGCTTGCCCCACTTATCACCTGTAGCAACCAGTACTTTCTCAACTGTAGGATGAATAGCAACTGAGAATGATCTATTGGGCACTACTTTAGCAACCCTCTTTTCTGTCATGCATAGTTTGCTAACTTCTTTTACATAGCTGAAAGGAAGACAATTATAAAGTTTTCTTGTTTGCTTTTATTAAAGCTCCAGATAAGGCACTTTTTCCATCTAATTGTTTGTTTGTTTGATTTGAGGTTTAACATCCCCATCAACACTGTAAAGGTCATTTTGGAGACGTTGCTTCCAATTTTGTGGGACTTTTACCCGACATTGAGATGAAGTGACATCTCAAGCCCTGTCGCTTAATGAAACCAATAGGGTTTATTAGCATGGTGGCTTGCCTCGCACCACGGTCCCTGGACAGGCTTAGATCCTCTTAAGCGGTTTACCAGTACTAGTGTGCGGGCCGGATTCAGCTCTGCTTGGAAGCATCATGCAGCCCATATATTTCTTCAAGACCCTATGGGCGGTGGCGATCCATCTAATAAGTACTGATATTTTTCTTATTTCTGCGTAAAATGGTATGTTGTGGGTTCTCACTGGAAGCGCCTTAGCAGTTTGTTTTTTTGCACAATCATTAGAAGCGCCTTGCTGAGTTGCTGCTAATGATAACCCACAAGGTATGTTTTTATGCAGAAAAGAAAAATAAGGCCAAAAAAAAAAATACCTGTGTTTCCTATTACATGGCAAAAAAAAATAGGGTAGGTAGGTAGGAATTTCTTTTTTTTTTTTCTTTTTTTCTTTTTTTCTTTTCAAACACTATTCTAAGATACGACTGATCTAGAAAGAATATTTTGTTCAGGGTTATTCCTTGCTTCCAAAGGATAACCCTTTTTTATAGAGCATATTTATATTGTTCACAGTTTGTTATCCTTCCTCTAATCAGAATCAGAATCTCAGCAGTCAAGAATTAGTTCAGTCCGAATCATAGATTTTTGCCTTCTTCTGCCCGGCCAAAAGTGCTCAAGGTCGTCCCCTTTTTTGGTTCTAGATGAAATTGCAGCCAAATGTTGAGCATAGAAAGCGTATGGGTATAAAAGTTGTTTGTTGTTTGATTTGAGGTTTAACATCCCAGTTTGATTTGAGGTTTAACATCCCAGTCACGGCCCCCGCCCATAGGGGCTTGAAGAAATATATGGGCTGCATGATGCTTCCACGCAGAGCTGAATCCGGCCGGCACACTAGTACTGGTAAACCGCTTAGAGGATCTAAGCCTGTCCAGGAACCGCAGTGCGAGGCGGACTGTCCATGCTAATAAACCCTATTGGTTTCATTGGGGGACAGGGCTTGAGATGTCATTTCATCTCAATGTCGGGTAAAAGTCCCACAAAATTGGAAGCAACGTCTCCAAAATGACCTTTACAGTGTTGACGGGGACGTTAAACCTCAAATCAAACAAACAAACATATTGTATTTCGTATGGTGAACAGAGAAATAAATATGTTTAAACTAAATCAAACAAAAAACAAATTAACATCCCAGTCAACACTGTAGAGGTCATTTTGAGACGTTGCTTCCAATTTTGTGGGACTTTTACCTGACATTGAGTTGAAATGACATTTCAAGACCTGTCGCCGGATGAACCCAATACATCATAGTGGAGGTTATATTTTCTTGTCCTTTGGGATCATTGATTCCATTGTGGAATTTTGAAAATATTTGAGGGTCACTGATGAGGCCTAAATCGCCGAAACTAACTAGTCTGGCCCACAAAACATGTACACTCCATATTTTCCAGTTCTGTGGTGTATTTCTTGCTTCCAAAGGATAACCCTCTCTAGAACATATTTATAAGCATGAATAGCTCAGTTGGTAGAGTGTCCGCTCCGGGGAATAGGAGGTCACAGGTTCGATCCCGGGCTGCGACATACCAAAGTCGTTAAAAATGGTACTAGCTGCTCCTCGCTTGGCACTCAGCTTTACGGGGTAGAGCTAGGACTGGTCGACCCAGTGTCAGGATAATGTGACTGGGTGTGCTATCATGTAATGTGTCTGGGACATGATACTTCAGTGAGGCAGCACCATAAAAGTGAACATTGAGCTCCCTGTCGCAACCAGACACTGTCGTGATATGACTGAAAAATTGTTGAAAGCGACGTTAAACCCGGAGTCATACACACACACACATTTATAGCATGGATGGTCTGACACGCACCGCTTTGCCTGGGCAGGCTTAGCTCCTCTAAGCGGTTTACCAGTATTTGTGAGCAGTCGGTTTCAGCTCTGCGTGGAAGCATCATGCAGCCTATCTATTTATTTGAGGCCCCGATGGGTGGGGGCCAGTGTACAAGTTGCATCTTATCAAGTCGCATCAATATATCTCAAACTCAAGGAATATTGCAGTTAATGCAATCACAAGATTATATTGTCAGGGGAGATAACTAAAATACCATGACACCTACAGTTGTGGTTCTCGCTCACAACAGACCGGCGTAACTGTGCCAAGTTAAATAAAAATATCTCAAGGGGTTTGGGAGTTTTGGCAATCATGTTGTTATATTGTCAGGAGAGATAACCAAAATACCTGTGCTCCCAGAATTGTGGTTCTTGCTCATGACATGTCTTCTTGACCTCATGTACAACTATATCGAGTACCATCAATATATTTCAAAGGGTATTGGGAGTTATGGCGAGGCATGTCGCTTGTCACAAGGTTGTAACTGCGGATGGACGGATGGACAGACAGACGCCAGACTCCAAATCTTTTTGGTCGAGGTATAAAAATGCTAGTGAAATATCACACCATATTTTTCCCATACTAACACTTTTTATGTAATCAAAGATCGATGTACCTATCAAGTATGTTATTTCTGTCCGACTTTTAAGTGCGTAATATGGTTGTTAGCAGGTGTCCTTTGAAACGCATGATAAACATGAGCTTGCAAAGATCAAAAGTGTCGGCTTATTTTGGCCAGTACCAAGATTTTGTTTTACCAAAACAACCGCCCATGGGCTAATTTCAGCACAATGCGGTGGTGCTTAAAATCTTATTATTTTAATTGTCTTTCTTTTTTTTTTTTGGCGGGGGGGGGGGGGGGGGGGGTTCTTAGTCATGACTAGGCTGCCCGTGTCAGCAGCCTGATCAGTTTCTTCGCTGTCGGCACCCTTATCAGTGAATTCTTTTGAACATTAAAGACTGATCAGTCTGCGAATT
Organism: Lucinisca nassula; assembly: GCA_963580285.1. Lineage (NCBI taxonomy): Eukaryota > Metazoa > Mollusca > Bivalvia > Lucinida > Lucinidae > Lucinisca > Lucinisca nassula. The sequence continues at coordinate 197,480 of CAUZLF010000351.1, read as the reverse complement.
CAGTGCATTACTCGGGAGGCATTTTCTAATGAAATGTTGAACGGTCTGACTCTATCACTCATTGGCTTACGCGAACACAGAAGCGGCTCCATATACAAGAAGTTAAAATGTTCTTATATATTTACATGCAAATGAGCCGGCGCACAGCTAACAACGTTTTTTTCGAAGGAAGGATCAGATCAGCTTGTGAATCTAGCCAACATGACCAAATTCTTTGCTTGCTAGTCTTTTGAAATGCTTGAGGCCATGTGAAATAGCAAAGGCTGATCAGACTGCGCAAGCTGATCTGCGTTTCACCAGCCGCACAGATTGTGTTTTTCCTTCAAGTTGCATGCAAATACCGCGGGAAAATTTGCTCTGACTGCAACAGCAGCACATGCTATAAAATGATGGCGGGAAATACGATAAACGCTAGAAAAAAATGTGCGACCAGTAAAGACTCGGATCAGCCTACGCATCAGCCTGCGTTATTTATGATTATTGAAGCGTAGACAAACAACAGCGTTCATATGTCTAACTGCCGCAGCAGGTGTGAAAACATGTGTCGGATAATTCTTGTTGTCTCAATAGACTTCAAAGGAAAATAATTTGATCACAGATAGTAGTCGCACAGCGGTAGCCGTTGGCTATGTCAGTCCATTACATTCTGTTGCCATCCTTACAGCCAGCCACGCTGCAAAGCTATCCGAAATGAACCGAAAGTGCCCAAAATGATTTTTGCGGCCGCGGAAACCCGGAAAAAAAGATTGGGGTCGGCGGTAAAATATTAAGGTCGGTCGGGTTATCGGAAACACAGGTAATTTTTTTTTTGGCCTAATATTTGGAAAGCCCCTCTTACCTGAGGCTATCCTTTCCTATAAACTGAGTCCCTCAAACAAAGAGGCCTGCTCTTGACCCATTTTCTACACCAGTACCGTAAAAAATCCTAAAAATCTGGATGCCTTCAGGATTTGCTGTAATTCTCCTAAAATTTTAACAACTTTGTTTCATGATCAAGCAAGGAGTCCAAAAGGAGCTGATGGGATGGAAAACAGTGGTCTGAAGGAGCAGCCTGATCTGGGTCTGCACTGTTTGCTAAGGCTATCTGTCCCTCTAGTTAGGATCATTATGGTTAACCCTTGTCCTGCTGAGCACGGATATGTCTTATCTTTCAAACAATGTAGATCCAGATCAGATGGCTTCTGAAGAAGCCATCTGATCAGGATCTACATTGTTTGCCATTCAGGTTGTGAATTTGTTGCAATAATTTGCATCAAGTAGTCTGATTGGTTGATAATTTGTAGTGGGTGTGGCAGATTAAAATATTCAGCAGGACAAGGGTTAAGTTCCATCTCATATAGCAGTGGTCCACTTCAGAGCTTTAGTGGTTTCAGGTTGAGTCATTTTTTAGAAATGTTTACAGATAATGGCAGTTGCCTCCGCCCATCGGGGCTTGAAGAAATACGTAGATGGGCTGCATGATGCTTCCATGCAGAGCTGAAACCTACCGCACACGACTACTGGTAAACCCCTCAGGTAAAGTGGTGCGAGTCGGACCGTCCATGTTTATAAACCCTTTTGGTTTCATTGGGCGACAGGCTTGAGATGTCATTTCATCTCAATGTTGGGTATAAATTGGAAGCAACGTCTCCAAAATGACCTATACAATACAGTGTTGACGGGAATGTTAAACCTCAAATCAAACAAAACAGAACAGATAATGGCAGAACATTTTTGCAAAAAGCTAAGGGCCTGAACAGCATCTGATCTGGGCCTGCACTGTTCATCTGTGTCCCATTTTTGGGTTTCCCATGCAAAATGAGTATGATTCTTGGTTTGGATGGGACAGGGAGGTAGTCATTTATCCAAGTTCAGTGATCTAATCCCAGTACATCAGTTTACTTCACCACGTCAGACCAATTTTGGCCAATATCCATGCCTTTGAGTTTGTGTGGTTTTATCAAGTTTAAACTTAAGATGAACATATCTGTGACAAGTCTTTTGGCTTCAGGGCATTTTTTAGTTTTAGCCCTGCTGTAATCTTGCTTAATGGGGTAATTCTGGTAGAAAGATATGATGGGAAATTAATTTTGAAATTGTGTTCTGGCTTATGAGAAACAATTGATTAACCCTTTTTGTACCAAATGCAATCTTCCACCTTATATATAGCAGGAGTCCATTTCAAAATTTAGGGGTGTCAGGTTGTGTTTTCTCCAATAACTATTTGGAAAATAGCTGAACCTTTTGCAAACAGTGGAGGCCCTGATCAGACGCCCCATTCTGCCTTCTGCGGTGTCTGATCTGGATCTGCACTGTTTGCCAGGGTACCCATTTTGGTGTTTCTGATTCTGAATGGGTTAAACTTTAAAGGTTTGCTTCTATTTTAAGGCTCTGCCTCCAATTTTGTTCTGAACATTTTAGCAGTTTTCAGGCCTCCTAGTGGCCCACTTTGTAAATAAAGGTTTTTATATAGGCTCTTCTTACTCAAAAAATAGGTTATTTACAGGTTTTTCAATAAAAATACAGGTTAAAAAAGAGTCTTCCAAACTTAAACAAAGATTTAAAACTGAATAAAAAATATATGATGAATTTTTGGCCACAATTACTCAGATAAAGGCGATCTGAATTTTTCCAAAGTCCGACCGAGCGAAGCGAGCGAGGAAAAAAATTACAATTTCTTGAGAGTTTTCATCACTTTTTATGGGACTACAAAGTAGAAAATAGTAGTGCATTTTGATAAAAGTTAGGGTTGAGGCGCAAGAAGGTTCAAAAAGTGAAAAATATAGGTTTTTTTATGAAAATACAGGCTTTTTATAGGTTTTATGAACAAATAAAGGTTTTATAGGTTTGGCACAAAATTATAGGTTACTATAGGTTTTGCTAGGAGGCCTGAGTTTTGTTAGAGGGTTGTGCAAGGAACATTTCTGTGAAATAATTGTGAAATCCTGAAATCCAGCCACTGGCTTCAGAGATGATGTTGTTAAAAGAGATGTATATTTTTTGTTCTGGCAGCCATCCTATTCAACAGAGTGGAACCATTTAAGCAATTTTGGGTGCAGGGCTATAAGAGCAACATTTCTATGATATTCTATTGAAATCTGGCCATTGACACGAAAGTAGATGTCAATTAAAGAATCTATTTTTAGCTCTGGCGGCCATCTTTTCAATGGAGCAGACAGAGCCATTTCAGGGCTATCAACATTTTTTTGTCCTGATATCAGCACTAACCCTTTTGGTACCAAATGGAATCTTCCAACTTATATATAACAGGAGTCAATTTCAAAATTTAGGGATGTCAGGTTGTGTTTTCATCAAAATTTATTTGGAAAATGACTGAACTTTCAGCAAACAGTGAAGGCCTTGATCAGACGCCGCATTCTGCAGCGTCTGATCTGGCCTGGACTGTTTGCCAGGGTACCCGTTTTGGGGTTTCTGGTACTAAATGGGTTAAAATTGTACCTGTCTAGTGAAGTTGTCTGCGGTTTGTAAGGTTTGATATCAAGTTTTGACTGTAGCTTTAGAATTTCCTCATGGTCCTCTGCTGCACTGGTAGTAAAAAGGTAATCTGTCATCTTCAAAGGGCCACTTGGAGGTCGGTCCTGGAAAAAGAAAGGGGTATTCTTGCACACCGGATAAGGAAATCTTCGGTTTTAGCTTGGGACAGAAATTCTGTTCTAACCCTGTTATTCTTACCCAAAATCGATTGTCTTGCGTGTTTGATAAATGCACTGGTTGAATACGACTTCATATGTGCCGTAGTTAAGGCTGAAGTCACAGCATGTTATGTGAAGTCACTAAACATTCCTGTAGTGTCATCACAATATGGCTGACGTCGAATACTGAAGTGACTGCAGCATTAAAAATCTGCGCTAAGAAATAAAAGGTATGCAAGATAAAGGATCCTTTATGGGTGTGAATCTGTCCCTCGGGATCACTGTCCGGCATCACTCGGCAAGCCTTGTGATGCCGGACAGTGACCTCAGGACGGATTTTTCCATCCACCCCTCACACCTATATAAGATTTTTATAGTCTTATGAATAAGTATGTTATTTATTTAAATGTTTGAGTCACGTCTGGCCCACTTTCAGGACTGTTCATGTAATTGACATACTCTCTATTTGCGGAAAAAAATTGATCTGGTAAATGAAAGTGTTTTAGTAAACAGGTTGTTACTTCAAGGGCATGTAAATGAATAGGATGAAAATAACTATTAAAGGAGGTTCCATATCCCAAGATGATATGTACTCAGAATTATTTAGGAATATTATTTATTTCTGCATGGACTACTGTAATGTTCTTAAGTACTACGACAAACAGTGCAGACCCCTGTCTATCAGGGTCTACACTGTTTGCCATTCCGTCTGCACCTTTTGGAATCCTTGCTGGATCGTGAAACAAATTTGTCAAAATTTTAGCAGAATTACAGCCAAGTGCTCAAGATGTCCGAATTCTTAGGATTTTTACAGTAATGTAACAGACACAGAAATCAAATAATTGATTTCCGTAAAAATCCTAAAAATTGCGCACATTGAGGACTTGCAGAAGTTCCCCTAAAATATTAACAAATTAGTTTCACGATCCAGGAAGAAGTCCAAAAGGTGCAGACGGAATGGGAAACAGTGAAGACCCTGATCAGACTGCTCCTTCAGGAGCAGTCTGATATGGGTCTGCACTGTTTGCTTAGGCCTATCTGTCCCGATACTTAGAATCATTACCATACTAGCAAAGCAGTAACAACAATCAATATTGTGGAATTTATCGATCAACTGTCCGATTAATCATGCCAGCCTTGCACATCAATGGCTTACATGGGAGACTGGTTCCTCATAGACTGTGAATCTTGCTGCCCTGGCAATAAGGGCCTCTGGTGGCAAGTCAATTCCATCAGGGTTTTTGTTCTGTAGGCGCAGACTGGACCTCCTCGGTAACACTTCTGCTGGAACTTTCTCTCTATAATTGGAAGACATTTATCATATTTACAGTTCACATTCATATTTTGTTTTGTTTGAATTGAGGTTTTATGTCCCTGTCAACACTATTTTGGTCATTTTGGAGACATTGCTTCCAGTTTTGTGTGACTTTTACCCGACACTGAGATGAAATGACATCTCAAGCCCTGCCGCTCAATAAACCAATAGTGTTTATACGGTCTGGGCAGGCTTAGTCCTCCTAAGTGGTTTTTGCAGTAGTCATGTAAGGTCAGTTTCTGCTCCACGCGTGGAAGCATCATGCATCCCAATCTATTTCTCCAAGCCCTGTTCACACTCATATAACTACCCTAAAACCAGGATCAAGGTTTTAAGGTTTCTTCCATACTCACCACTTTATCCTACTCATTAATACTAAAATACCAATTGCTGCGGCCCCCACCCACCGGGGCTTGAAGAAATAGATGGGCTGCATGATGCTTCCACTCAAGAGCTGAAACCATCCCGCAAAAGAGTACTGGTAAACCGCCTGCCCAGGCAAAGCGGTGCGAGTCGGACCATCCATCCAAAAAAGCTCTATTGGTTTCATTGGGTGGCAGGGCTTGAGATGTCATTTTATCTCAGTGTCGGGTAAAAGTCCCACAAAATTGGAAGCAATATCTCCAAAATGACCTTTACAGTGTTGACGGGGATGTAAAACCTCCAATCAAACAGACAAACAAACCAACAACTGCTGCTGTTCAAATATTTATGAGCAGGACCACCATGATTCTTACCCTCAGTTGAGCATACAAAAATCCTACTCTGATACCCTAGCTATAGATAAGCATATATTAAGAATATATAGGTTTTTTGTTTTGTCTTGGACAGGTAGGTTTAGTCTACTCATAATTGCCTCCCTGTGATGATTTGGTGGAGTGCTGTGGTGCAGTGGTAAAGCATCGGAGTTGAGATCGAGAGGTAGCCGGTTTGATCCTCGCAAGCGCCATGTGTTGTTTCCATGAGCAAGAAACTTTATCCACATTGCTTAGTACTGGTTCCTAGTAACTTCCTACCCAGGAAAAGAGGGCCACATGGAAGATTAGTACTAGTACTAAATGTGTTACCCTCTATAAATAAGGTTGATTATTATCCCCACGTTTTTTGAAGAAAAGTGGGGATATTGTTATCGCCTCCGTCCGTCTGTCTGTCCGGCTATCTCCTCCTATACCGTTCATTGGAATTCAACCAAATTTGGTGAGTTACTTACATGAATGGCTTCTGCAAGAGCAGATTAATTTTTGGACCAGCCCCCAGGGGTCCCTGGAAGAGGTCAAAACGTGGGGATTTGCGATGGCGTGCCATCGACTGCGCGATCTAGTTATTATCAATATATTATTATTCTAGTGGGTACACACAACATACCTTTAAAAATATTTTTTCAATACAAGATTAAAGACAGCAATATAATCCTTATTATGCCTTCTGATTTGGCATGGTAATTAACCCAAAATACCTCCAATTAACCATATTTAGACCAATTTCCATGGTCAGAAAGATGTTCAAGCCATTTAAGTTGACTGTTTAGATAAATAGCCTGGGTCCAGTTGTTCAAAACTAACAACATCATTAACATATCATTAAACCCATGATCATTTAATATGGCAAACATAACTAACGTTTTTGCTGAAAAAAATGTGAGCAGCTTTTGCAAATGCATTTGCAAAAGCTGCTCTCATTTTTTTCAGCAAAAATAACACTATATTTTTCCCCACATTTTTCGAAGAAAAAGTGGGGATATTGTTATCGCCTCCATCCATCTGTCTGTCCATCCGGCTATCTCCTCCTTAACCCTTGGGTGGAATGCAACCAAATTTGGTATGTGAGCTGCTAATATGAATGGCTTGCACAAGAGCACATTTAATTTTGGTCCCGACCCCAGGGGCCCTGGGGAGGGGTCAAAAGGTCAAATTTTTAGGATTAATGGAACACACTTTTCCTCCAAGAATTTAGTTTATTTTGTAAATGAATGGAAGCAAGGGTATTGAGGTGGAAAACGTGGGGATTTGCGATGGCGCGCCATCGACTGCGCGATCTAGTAGATATTGTACTTGCTAGAACAGTTAACAATTAGACCACTAACAAGCCCGTTAAGCTAGCAATGCTTTGAACAGCTGGCCCCTGGTCCACACAATTTCAGTCAAGTTAACATAAAGGCCCTTCTCCTGGGCATGCCAAGTCCATCTAAATAGTGAACCAGTACACTGTATGTTCTTTTGCCAGTAAAAAGCAACTGGTATTCATGAATCAGCAGCAGGAAAATTTCCTACCTCTTTAATCCCCTGCTAGTGGCTGTTTTTGGCTTGAGTTTTGTTTCCTGGAGTCGAAGCTTGGCCTGTAAACAAATGCTCAAGTACAGTCAGTAGGCAAAACACCTGACCTAAAAGCTGAAAAAGATCAGCATGTGGCCTTGGCCTGGTGGAGATAGCACTGAAAAAACGCTATGTAGCAGGCCCAAGCCTGGAGATTCAAGTTAACCCAAAAAACGCCGAAAAAACTACATCTGAAAATGTTGTCTGCTTAATCTTTTTGCAAACGTTTTAAAATTTTTTTGCATACAGGCAAACAGTGTAGACCCAAAGCAGACGACAATTGTCGTGATTGGCATGTTATGGGTTAAATACTGGTTCTATTTATGAGTGTTCTTACACATCTTAGTACATGTACACTAAATATCCCTAAACTCCTAACAGAGAGAAACCTTCGTACACAGAATATCACATCGGCCCCCGCCAATAGGGGCTTGAAGAAATATATGGGCTGCATGATGCTTTCGCACAGAGCTGAATCCGGCCCGCACACTAGTACTGGTAAACGGCTTAGAGGATCTAAGCCTGTCCAGGAACCGCGGTGCGAGGCGGACCGTCCATGCTAATAAACCCTATTGGTTTCATTGGGTGAAAGGGCTTGAGAAGTCATTTCATCTCAATGTCAGGTAAAAGTCCCACAAAATTGGAAGCAGTGTCTCCAAAATGACCTTTACAGTGTTGACGGGGACGTTAAACCTCAAATCAAACAAACAAAAAAACACAGATTATCACTTGACTCTTAACCCTTTTTGTACCAACTGGAATCTTCCTTCTTATTTTAGGAGTCAATTTCAAAATTTAGGGCTGGCAGGTTGTGTTTTCTTCAAAACTTAGTTGGAAAATGGCTGAACTTTCTGCAAACAGTGAAGGCCCTGATCAGATGCCGCAGAATCTGGACCTGCACTGTTTGCCAAGAACCCGTTAAGGGGTTTCTGGTACTGAATGGGTTAAGTTATGGTTCTATTTATGGGTTTTCTTACACATCTTTATAAACTGAATATCCCTCAATTCCTAACCGAAAGAAACCTTCGTACAGAGACCCAACTCTTTACCCTTTTTGTACCAAATTGAATCGTCCTCCTTATATATAGACCCAACATGACCCAGTATCAATCTTGACCTAGATTTTATAGAGGCAAACATTCTGAGCAAGTTTCATGAAGATTGAAGCAAATCTATAGCTTCTAGAGGGTGAACAACATAATTGTTGACGACGGACAACAAGAGTACGGCGGACAAAGGGTGATCACAAAAGCTCACCTTGAGCATGTTGTGCTCAGGTGAGCTAAAAACAAGAGGGCCCAGAGGGCCCTGGTTCGCTCACCTGATCCAAAGCATAACAAGTGGGCCCCGGGCAGGGTCAATTTTGGCCCTAGGGCTAAAATTTGAACAATCTTGGTAGAGGTCCACAAGATGAAGGTTCATATCAAATATGAAAGACCTGGGCTTTCTGGTTTCAGAGAAAAAGAATTTAAAGGTTTACCCTGCATATAGAAGTCTAAGTAAAACAAGATTTTCCCTATATAAGTCTATGTTAAACCAAAGGGCCCCGGAGCGGGGGCATTTTTGGCCCCAGTGCTATAATTTGAACACTCTTGGTAGAGGTCCACTAGCTGAAGCTTCATAACAAATATCAAAGACCTAAGCCTTGTGTTTCAGAGAAGATGATTTTTAAAGATTTTCCCTATATAAGTCTATGTAAAACCAAAGGGCCACATGGCGGGGGCATTTTTGGTCTCGGGGCTATAATTTGAACAATCTTTATAGAGGTCAACTAGCTGAAGCGTCATAACAAATATCGAAGACCTAAGCCTTGTGGTTTCAGAGAAAAAGATTTTTCAAGATTTTCCCTATATAAGTCTATGTAAAACCAAAGGGCCCCGGAGCGGGGGCATTTTTGGCCCCAGGGCTATAATTTGAACAATCTTGGTAGAGGTCCACAAGATGAAGCTTCATACCAAATATCAAAGACCTGGGCCTTGTAGTTTCAGAGAAGAAGATTTTTAAAGATTTTCCCTATATAAGCCTATGTAAAACAAAAGGGCCCTGGTGCGTGGGCATTTTTGGCCCCAGCACTATAATTTGAACAATCTTGGTAGGGGTCTACTAGATGAAGCTTCATACCAAATATCAAAGACCTGGGCCTTGAGGTTTCAGAGAAGAAGATTTTTCAAGATTTTCCCTATATAAGCCCATGTAAAACCAAAGGGCCCCCGTGCGGGGGGCATTTTTAGCTCCAGCACTATAATTTGAACAATCTTGGTAGGGGTCCACTAGATGAAGCTTCATACCAAATATCAAAGACCTGGGCCTTGCAGTTTCAGAGAAGAAGATTTTTAAAGATTTTCCCTATATAAGCCTATGTAAAACAAAAGGGCCCTGATGCGGGGGCATTTTTGGCCCAAGCACTATAATTTGAACAATCTTGGTAGGGGTCCACTTGATGAAGCTTCATACCAAATATCAAAGACCTGGGCCTAGCGGTTTCAGAGAAGAAGATTTTTCAAGATTTTCCCTATATAAGCCCATGTAAAACTAATGGGCCCCCATGCGGGGGCATTTTTAGCTTCAGCACTATAATTTGAACAATCTTGGTAGGGGTCCACTAGATAGAGCTTCATACCAAATATCAAAGACCTGGGCCTTGCGGTTTCAGAGAAGATTTTTTAAAGATTTTCCCTATATAAGCCCATGTAAAACCAAAGGGCCCCCGTGCGGGGGCATTTTTGGCCCCAGCACTATAATTTGAACAATCTTGGTAGGGGTCCACTAGATGAAGCTTCATACCAAATATCAAAGACCTGGGCCTTGCGGTTTCAGAGAAGAAGATTTTTCAAGATTTTCCCTTTATAAGCCCATGTAAAACCAAAGGGCCCCAGTGCGGGGGCATTTTTAGCTCCAGCACTATAATTTGAACAATCTTGGTAGGGGTCCACCAGATGAAGCTTCATACCAAATATCAAAGATCTGGGCCTTGCAGTTTCAGAGAAGAAGATTTTTAAAGATTTTCACTATATAAGCCCATGTAAAACCAATGGGCCCCCGTGCGGGGGTATTTTTGGCCCCAGCACTATAATTTGAACAATCTTGGTAGGGGTCCACTAGATGAAGCTTCATACCAAATATCAAAGACCTGGGCCTTGCGGTTTCAGAGAAGAAGATTTTTTAAGTTTTCGGTGAAAAAAATCTATTTTTGGCTACTGTGACCTATATGTGCATCGGACCGGAACCATTTGAACAACTTTGAAAGGGGACCACCTAAGGATCATTCCTGTGAAGTTTGGTCAAAATCCGATCAGTGGTTTAGGAGGAGATGTCGTTTGAAGAAAAGTTTACGGACGCACGCACGCACGGACGCACGCACGGACGCACGACGGACAAAAAGTGATCCCAAAAGCTCACCTTGTCACTACGTGACAGGTGAGCTAAAAACAGTTTTATGTGTAATTTCCACTTTTTCAACATAAAATAAAAACGATAGAAAATTCCTCCTTTTCTCTTGTTAGCCTAAACAAACATTTTTCTAGACTTTGAAGGCACAATAAGCCCTCTTTTTCAAGAATTTTATCAAAATGAATATACATTTTTTCTCCAGAATTGAGTCCTCCATGAAATCTGACCAGGAAATGACACCTAAATCTGACCAATCAAAACAGTGTATTAGAGAATTTAATGTTAATAATACCTATAGGATATTTTCATTGATATATACACGTGCGAATGCAAATGTCTTTTACAAAAAGGGATCACAATATTGTTTTCTAAGGATTTATGCACAGGCGCCGTAATAGCTTTCTGGTGTCGGAGTCAATTATGATTGAGCACTTTCTTACCTCATTTATTCCAAGTTGAGCAAAGAACTCAGCATTTAGTCTGAGATTTTCTTGAAGACGTTGTTCCAAGTCCCCACTGAAGTTGTTCTGAAATAGAAAGATCTTGTAATTGTAATAACTTAACTTTGTGACATAATGCTTTGTTATACTGCAAAGAAGAATTTCCAGGCTTTTGATTGGACAGCACCTGGGCAATTATTTTCCATATACTCCGTGAGCAAAAATACATACCCCTCTCGCGCTTTCCTTTGCTGAATTGCGATGTCTTGGATTTACTGCAGGGAAAATAAATTTTTATAAACTACAATAAAATAGAAACTTTTGATTGTTTTTCATTCATTCCATACTTTATTTCATTTTTTTCTGTTATAACAAACTCATTTTAACATGACCTAATGGCTTGGGCAAATATCGCTCTCAGGCGGGGAATATACCGTATTCGACCTATTTACCGCACATGCTCCTATAAGCGCACACCCAAGCTTTTTCTGGAAAAAATACACAAGCGCACACTTTACAGTGACCGCCCAACAAATTCATATTGAGTTTTGCTGCATCATTGACCCGTACAATCATATGTATATGTTGTGAATCCCTATGCTGAAATTCAACTCTATAAAATAATCATATCGGAAGCTTTTTTCGTATTTTTTTCGTATTGAGTGTGCGCTTATAAGGTAGTTTTTTCACCACAATATTTACATACAATTTTGAAAAAACTAAGCGCACAGTGCGGTAAATAGGTCGAATACGGTAATCCCATGTTCCTCGTCAAGAATCAAAATAACTGATATAATCATGTCTCTAAGAATGAGGGTTTCCGATGAAACCAAAGCTCAGCTTAAGCAGAAATGAGGATAATTTAGGGATAAAATTTCTTATTTCTCCATTAACCCTTTTTTGTAGCAAATGGAATCTTCCTCCTTATATATAGCAGGGATTTATTTTAAAATTTAATGGTGTCAGGTTGTGTTTTCATCAAAATTTATTTGGAAAATGGCTGAACTTTTAGCAAACAGTGGAGGGCCTGATCAGACGCCGCGTTCTGCGGCGTCTGATCTGGGCCTGCACTGTTTGCCATGCCACCTGTTTTGGGGTTTCTGGTACCAAATGGGTTAAAACTATGTTATGGGTGCTTGTTAGAATCACCACTTCCTTATTTGTTTGTTTGTATTGGAGTAAACTGGCCCAGTCAACACCATTTAGGTCATTTTTGGGCAAGTCAGTCTACTTATCCACACTTTTCCTGGGCAGGATTATATGTAAGCAGTAAACCAGTACAGTGCACATTCTTTCGCCAGAAAATGATAACTGCCCTTCTTGAATCAGTGGGAGAGAATGACCGCAGAGAGATTTCGTAATAAATCCCCAAGAAAGAATGTTGCAGACCTTGGCATGTCTCCAACCAGGTTCCTCCAGATCACCAGTCAGACACGCATCTAACTGAGCTACCGAGGTCGCAGCAATAAAACCAATAGATTTTATAAGCATGGAGGGTCCGACACTCGTACGGCTTTGCCTGGGCAGGCTTAGATCCTCTAAGCGGTTTACCAGTATTCGTGTGAGGGTCGGTTTCAGCTCCGCATGGAAGCATCGTGCAGCCCATCTATTTCTTCAAGCCCTGATGGGTGGGGGCTGAAAGAGATTTGTGTGTCTGCATGTGCAGTCTGAGTTACCTCTACATCTGATCCCATATCACTCTCTTCTGATTCAGCTTTCACTTCAGTCTTTACTGTTGGCTTCGAAGACTTCTTAGGACTTTCGATCTGTGAAAATTAAACTAGAACTGTCAGAGGATCTGACTATAGTCCCGCTATAGCCCTATCAGAAAAGAAAAATATGGAGTGAGTGAGTGTTTGATTTTTATGCTCACTAACAGCTAAGGTCATATGGAGACGGGACCTCGGTTTAAAGACTCATCCAAAAGTCTAGAAAAATATGGAGCGGACAAGGTTAAAATTGCCATTTTTCAATGTTCAAAGGGCAATAACTTCAAAAGAAGGCAATCCAGAGTCATGGTTCATGCGCTCTGCACATCCTCTCATAGTGCTTTACATTTGTGTTTCATGAAAATACCTCAAACGTTTTTTTTTGTTTTGTTTTTTTTTTTTGGTTTTACAGCCCTTTCAAGATTATTTCAGTCATATCGAGCCGATCGTTAATCAGAGGTGGGCGAAAACCGGAGTACCCGGAGAAAAACCACCTGACCTTCCGTTGCAGAACTTGGCGTCTCACATGTGACCCGAGCGAGGCTCGAACCACAGCGGTGAGAGACCTAATGCTTAAGAGTCAGCGCTCTTATCCACTAGGCCACGGAGGCCCGTCCAAACGGTTTTTACGTTATCATTAATAACTGAATTACAGAATTATGGAATTACAGAAGGCAAATCGAATATACTGTAGCCCCCACTTTTTCAAAGCGGGGCTATAAATAGTAAGCTTCACGAAAGACTAATCAAAGCTAAAATAATAATCGATTATCAGTCTTGTCATTGTGATCAATATATTATAATTGATTAGTAATCACTGAAGATTTCATAAGAATTTTACCTTTCCTACTTTGACTCTCTCCATATCTTATACATTATTGTATATATTAGGACAAACAGGCATGAGCAAACAGTGGAGACTTAGATGAGATGCTGCATTTTGCGGCATCTCATCAGGGTCTGCACTGTTTGCCACTCATCCAGCTATTTTAGACACAACATTGGGTAGTAAACTGTACTTATCAAATAATCCATTATTATCAAATCAGTAATGCTAATCATTTTAGAGCATTTTATCTATCGATGATTCGATTATCCGTCAGCCTTAATGAAAGAGAACATATCAACCACCTCATTGGTACCGTATTTACCGCATGTTTCAGCGGCCCCTACCCAAAAAAGACTATTTTTTTTTTCTGATAATTTGATTTGAGGTTTAAAGTCCACGTCAAGACAAAATGAAGAAAATGTAAAGTCAGTTTTGAAAACCTTACTCGCCCTGCCTTAAAACTTACTCGCAAATGCAAGCGGGCGAATGGAATTTTACACCCCTGGAATTGGACATTCTCAAACTGTTGTACTAGATGGGGAGTCTTCAAATGAGGTACCGGTCACCTCTGGGGTACCCCAGGGGTCAGTCCTGGGCCCGCTCCTCTTTCTATTGTACATAAATGACTGCCGGATAATATTCAGTCACAAGTTAGGCTCTTTGCTGATGATACCGCAGTTTACTTAGCTGTGTCCAACCCAGCAGATACACAAGTGCTACAGTCTGACCTTGAAAAACTTCAGCATTGGGAGTGAACCTGGGACATGGAGTTTAATCCCAGCAAGTGTCAGGTACTCCATGTCTCTAGATCTAAAACGCCAATTAAGTCCCAATACTTCATGCATGGTCAGGAACTGGAAAGTGTGGACTCAGCCAAGTACCTTGGGGTAACCATCGGCAAAGACCTTAGTTGGAATTCGCACATATCAAAAATTACAGCCAGTGCAAACAGGACCCTCGGCTTCATCAAAAGAAATGTTAAAACAAAAAGTCAGGAAATAAAAACGCTGGCATATACCACTTTGGTTGTCATAGGTAGAATATGCCTCGGCCGTTTGGAGCCCCTATAAAAAGAAAATATCAACAAGATTGAAATGTTGCAGCATAGGGCAACCTGTTGGGTCACAAATGATTTCTCCCCCTACAGCAGAGTTACAGACATGATGGGTGAGCTTGGACGGCGGTCACTTGAGATCAGAGGCTACGATACAAGCCTTACAATGTTTTATAAAATCATTTATGGTTTGGTCACTATACCAGTGCCGCCACAGTTCGAACGCCTATCGACAAACATGCGTCACCACTCTCTGGCTTACAGACAGATACACACCTCTGTCTCATATTATTATTATTCATTTTCCCTATGTCGGTTGTTCTTTGGAACAGGTTACCAGCTGATCTCGTCCTGGTTTCTGATCACGACTCTTTCAAGTTAAGAGTCAGCTCGATAAACCATGTGCAACCACCCTAATAACACTCAGAAGAGGTTTGAGGATTATATAGAGATGGATAGATAGACTCGCAACATCATTTCATTGAAATATTTCTTTATTTTGTTATTTGTGACTTTTTTCCATGACTAAAATATTTACTTGACTTTTATTCCTGTGACTTTTTCCCCCCACCTCCTCAGCCAGCACCTTCAGCTGTCAAAATAGTCAAATCGGAAAGGGCATTCCAATCTCTAATGGTTTAGGGGAAGAATGATTCTTTAGCAGCAAGGGTCTGAAATGTGAATGAATGAGGATTTCTACAGTGCGGAGCTGGGGGAACAAGGTCATATGTTGGAATGGAATTCTGGCAGCACCCTTTAGACCTTTGTATAAAAGTAGAGCCTACTATCTTTTCTCCTTTTCTTGAGAGACTCCCACCCTTTCCTAGTATTCCAGTCATGCTCCCAGTTCCAAAACCGGAGGTGAAAAGCTACGCCATTTTGAGTCACCTTTTAATTGAATCGAGACAATTCATCGACAAGACAATTCATCGACATGGTTTTTGGAGACGATTCTTTTCTTTCTTTCTTTCGGTACTGCATCACCCGCTCACGAGGATTACGAGGATTCATCGACACAATTGAAGACAACTCATCGACACCTTTGGAAGACAATTTATCGACACATTTGTTTGAAGGTAATTGGCAATCATAGGTGATTAAGGGTAATTATGGATAAGTGGTATGTTGTATTATATTGATCTGTGAGGGGTAAAAATACAAATACACATGTAGGATAAAAAAATTGAGTAATATGATAATCGTTATGTTTGAAAACTTCCAGTTGTTTAAAGACCAATTGGATTGCATTAAATCGCAGCATAAGGGTAAAAAACTCCCGGCTGTACATGTTCTAGGTGACCTCAACTTCCGAGACATTGCTTGGCCCGACAGGCTCAGCAAACAAGGCACAATGCTGAGTCAGTCGGAAGGACAAATATTGATTGATATTATGAACGATCATGGCCTTTAGTGGAGCGGGAAGTGTCAAGGATCGTGCACATCCGGATACAAGTATGACACTTGGCTGAAATACTTATTAGTATGAGTTACTCAGTGAGTTGTTTGCAAAAAATTACCTAGCCAATCAAAAGTAGTCTAATTTTCAAGATGGCGGCCCTAAATTCAAAATGGCTGCCAAAATATATGATAATTACACAGCATATGGTGTAATATTGTACAAAAGCATGGGTTGGCTAAGTAAATTAGCCTTAATTTGTACAAAACAATAACAAAATTAATAAATTGTATTGATAATATTTGCATGACTATTTCAAATTAGGGGAAAATGGGGTAAAATGGGGAAAATTTGGGATTAAATTGGTTTTCTGCCTATTCTCATCACAACAGTGTCACATTGTTTTTTTAAATTGACTTGTATAAGGTATCTTGTGTGAAATACCTTTTATATATAACAGATTTAAGGCATTTATCTTTGGATAAGTGAAAAGGGGGTGTATGGGTAGTACCGGGTCCATAAATTAGACGAGAATATGATAAAAACAAGTTGAATGGCTTCTTTGCCATAGAATTAAATAAAACGGCAAATATAAACACACAGTACTCACTTATCTCAGCACTACAATTCAGACCTAATCATTTCTTTGGAAATGTGTCATTTGCATTTTAAAATTATGTGAGGGAATGGAAAGATGAAAATGAGATAAAAGATGTTTGCTTAATCATAATATATAATTAATTTTACAAAATGGTATAATACAATCAAAAGACTTGCATTTTTGATACATTTTTTTTTTTTTATTATTTTGCCTTTTTATTGTTTTTTTTTCTTCTTGTTTTCCATTTCTATTTAAACATGCATACGGCTTCCCAGCAATCAGGTGTAACTTAGATAAATAGGGAAATTGGGGGTAATCGGGGGGAATTGCTCTTTGTCCAAAACTTATACAAATAGGAAATTATACAAACAGACAATGATCACTGCATTTTTTGTATGATATTTTAGCTGCAGCCATGTTGTTGATGATGATGATGATGATGATGATGATGATGATGATGATGATAGTACAGCACATAATGTGACTGATAAAATTGAATCTAATGTTACTATAACAAAGAGTTTTTGCAAAGTTCCAAAAATACATGTATATGTTTAACATTCAAGTTCAAAATTGATAAGTATCAAATCTCACTTAAAACAAAGTTTATATACTTATGTTTGATTGTTTTTTTTTCTTTCTTTCTTTCTTCTAGTTTCAAATTATTCAACTTGACATGTGCAACTACATAGTGCAGTACAAGTTAGGCCGGATTTAAATCATTTGCAGTTTCCGGAGCAGTTACGTTTCTTGCAACCACATTTGGCAAGCTCTTGACAGCAGGCAGCAACTGCTGGTATTGATGTCCAATGTGGTTGCCAGTCTTGGCCATCCTCTTTACAGCCCCATTGTTTCGGGCTTGGAAGCACCGGCGTGCAAATAAGGGTCTGACCCCATACATGACCTGTTTGGTATATGGCTCTTTTTTCATGCTCGATCAGTGCTGACTCAGTTGGGGGTATCATTTCATACGACTTCTGTCTGTGTGCAAATAAGTCCAGTCTTGCCTCATTTAATCTTTTCACTGCACTTGCTCGATCGTATAGAATGACAACAAACTGCTCAAGAATTAGTTTGTCGTCATCCGATATGGTTTCTGGCACGTTGCCTAGTCGTCTGAACACCTCTGTGGCTTCTTCAAATACATTCCAAGCTTGCCATATAGATTTCTTACCTTTACTACGGAAGGCAGACACTGTGTCACAGCCAGTAAATGAATGAAAAAATGGGAGAGCTTTTGCCCTCGGTCCTAACGACATGCGTATCTCATGTATTGGGATCCATCTAAAGCTTTGACCTCTGCCAAAGGCAACCCAAAGGTTATAAACATTCAAGTCGTTGAAAACAGCTACCCCAATCACAACCACATCTGTGTCAGTACTTTTGACTATGATACTCTTACACCCATCTCTGGCAGCGTTTTTTTGCATGAAAGAAGAGCCGTGTGTCTGCTTCTTTGTGTGTACAAGGTGACAGTCCTTCCTTGTTGATGGCCATATTACTAACAACGGTGTCACCTTTAGTTACTATGATTCTATTTTGTGATTCAGCCTTCTCTATGTGAGTTGCCAGAAACTCAAACAACTCTGTTTTGTTGTCATCTAGACGTAAAAAAATATTCCAGCCACCAGGTGGGCGGCTAGGTCCAACAATTATACGTCTGATTCCTGTCCCACTCTTACTCCTAGTTAATGCTTTAAGACTGCCTGGTTTATACACATCAAAGACTAAGTCAATTCTGTAGTATTGTCTGGAGTATGTCTGGAGTGCTGGTACAACTATATCTGTGGCATATTCATCGAAAGTTCTTGCAACTCCTGGTGATTTCTCATTTACCATAGCTGCGCCGTCGATGATAATGGCAATAGAGCAGATATACCAATACTGAAAGGCAAACTCCTGTTTTTGAAGCATGGTATGTAGACCATGTGATAGGTGTCTTGTCATCACAGGTTTCAGTAACGCTTACATGACTAAGCCACTGCAATTCCATACTTAAATGTTGGGGTAGAGAAATCGGTCTCAAGGGAAGCAAGTGTTGGCTTTTTGGAGGAACTGGGGAAGTAGCTGTGAAATACGCTGGTCTTACATTCGTGTAAGACTGAGGAAGTGGAGGCACCTTCTTTGTGCTGTGCCTGTTCGCTATATTGGGCATTTCACGTGGCTCACCTCGGTTGTCATAAGTTGGGTGTTGAAACAAAGAAATACCTGTGCCATGAAAAGATGACTTAGCTGTTGTTGCAGAAGGGTAGTGATCAATATTGTCGATGGCAGCTGTAGTGAATAGGCCCTTTCTAAGAACAGATGGACAAACTAACCCTTCCTCTAAGAAAAGTTCTACAAGGGCTTCGCCTATCTGTGATGAAATTTCAAGGACTCTGTCGTATGATATGCAAATACCATATTGATGCAATGTGTCGATTAATTGACGCTTCCTTGTCTTTGCAAACAACACTTTTTCAGTAAGCCAATGAATATGACAAACGGTGTCTCACGACTTTTAGAGTGCTTTTGAACTACCGTGGGGCTTTTCTTTGGACTCTGTTGACAGTTGCATTGTAACAGTTGTGAAATTTCCAGGTCAGATTTAGTTGTCTCACTTTCAATCTGTGATTCTATATCCGGACCATGTTCAATCATGCTGGCGAGTTCAATGAGTGATTATGGTACTGATGCTTCCTTGCAGTTCTCCTCAATTGAACCGTCAAACTTCATATTTCTTGTCAGAATATCATTTCTGATTATATGTGCGGCATTTGAAACGTGCACTGCACCAGTAAGCTCACTTGCTTTTGACACAGCTGGCCCTACGTCATCTTCGAAGATCAGAAGAACATTCCATCTTTTTTTATCGCGCCTGCTATTAGCATGGCGCGATATAGGCGCCCGGTTTTCCGTCCGATCGTCCCTTCGTTCGTCCGTCCGTTCATCAAGGCGTCAACATTTGCGACCACCCTAGCGTTCACCCTAAGGGTCAAGTTTATTTCTCAAGAACTATAAGAGCTTCATTAATGATACTTGGTACAAACTTGTGTCTGGGGATGGCAACTTACATGCAAGCATCCATATTTGACCTTGACCTACATTTCATGGTTCACTGACTTTGTAAAATATTGTGACCACCCTAGCGTTCACCCTCATGGTCAAGTTTATTTCTCAAGAACTATTAGAGCTTCATTAATGATACTTCATACAAACTTGTGTCTGGGGATGGCAACTTACATGCAAGCATCCATATTTGACCTTGTCCTACATTTCATGGTTCACTGACTTTGTAAAATATTGCGACCACCCTAGCGTTCACCCTAATGGTCAAGTTTATTTCTCAAGAACTATAAGAGCTTCTTTAATGATATTTGGTACAAACTTGAATCTGTGGATGGCAACTTCAATGCAAGCATCCATTTTTGACCTTAACCTAAATTTCATGGTTCACTGACTTTGTAAAATATTGCGACCACCCTAGCGTTCACCCTACTGGTCAAGTTAATTTCTCAAGAACCATAAGAGCTTCATTAATGATACTTGGTACAAACTTATATCTCGGGATGGCCACTTAAATGCAAGCATCCATATTTGACCTTGACCTACATTTCATGGTTCACTGACTTAGTAAAATATTACCCCCACCCTAGCATTCACCCTAATGGTTAAGTTCATTTCTCAAGAATTATTTGAATTTCATTAATGATACTTAGTACAAGCCTTTTATGCAAGCATCTATGTTTGATCTTGGCCTAGATGTCATGGTTCAGTGACTTTGCGCCCCTACAGGCGCGACATAGCCTTCGGCGGAATTCTTGTTACTTGCTTGTAATTCTGGCAAACGATCAAGAAGCTCATCTTTCAACCGTGTCGAGTGCAACTTTGATGTTGTGAAGCCTAGCCAATTAAGCCTCTTGGTCATTAAATCATTCAAATCTGCTAACCTGAAAAAACTCACATCTTGACATCTTTACATATATCATATTCTATGATATATGTAACAAGCTCAGCAAATGCTTGGCTATATGCTTGGCTTTCCTGGTCATCTTGTTCTTTCTCTCTTTGTTGTCTCAGGAAAGCACGCTCTCTATTATAAACAGCTGTAAGGCAATTGAGATGATATTTCGCCTCTTGAGCAACAAGATCACCAACACTCAATTTTGCAATAAGTTTCTCGTCTTCTAATCGATCAGCACATTTGTTAAGTTTTTCATATAAATTCTTTGTCATTGTATTTCTGTCTGCTTCAATAACATCTTGTTTCCTAAAGTTATCAAAGCAATAAGTATTGTAAGTACTGTGCGGCTAGTGTTTTAAAGGCAGAGTGTTTATGATTCTGAAAGTGGAACACATTCTTAAGTGTTTAGTTTTGAAACAGCAGCAATATTGATTATAATAATCTTCTTTTTCAGTTCAAAATTATTCGGTTGATAAAAGACTAAGTAAGCATTTTTAAATAATGATAGAAACTGTTTCGAGTTTAAGTATTGTGCTGCAAAAAAGCAAGTAAATACGGTAATTTTTTTCACAAAAGCAGTTTCACAGCTTCCATTAGACCCTATGCTGATTTTCACAGCAGTGGCTTAAACCAATGTGCCTTGGTAGTGCAAAAAACACTCATTTTCAAATTAAAGGTAAAATATCGGTATTTATTTGTTAAATAACGATCAATTTGGTAGCCATCTTGAAATTCAAGGTAGCCATCTTGAATATGAAATAATTTCACTTGGCTAGGTTGATTTTTTTACGGCAAAAGGTTTGAAGAACAAATGCTGAAAGTCTCAAACTTGTATCCGGAAGTGCACAATCGTTGTAGAAATCAAGCACTTCCCGCTCCACTACTTGAACAAATTGTTAACTTCCCCACTCGTAATAAGAACACATTGGATCTGATCCTTACGACTTTGCCAAGACAATTCGAAGACATTCATTCCCCAGATAAACTAAGTGACCACGATGTTGTCTCCGGATATTTAAAAATTCACATCCCAACAATAAAGAAACCTCGGAGGAACGTGTACTCATATCAGAAAGGTGACTATGAAACTATGAGGAAGGATGCACTCAGATTTGCAAAGGAGAATTACTTTAATGGTCATTCAGATGCTCGGTCTATACAAGAGAATTTTGATTTGATAACTTCTTTCATTCATACTTCGGCCGAAAATCATATCCCCTCAAAAACTAGTAGGGCTGTATCTTCTATTCCCTGGATCACTCCAGAGATAAGAAGGAAAATTCGCAGAAGGAATAAGATTCATGCAAAGGCAAAAAAGACGGAAAGTGGTAAACTCCGGACAAAATTTGAAAACTTGAGACGTGAAATCAAGACTGATATAAACAAGAGGGCCATGATGGCCCTGGATCGCTCACCTGATCCATAGAGTAACAAGAGGGCCCCAGGGAGGGCAAATATTGACCCCAGGGTTATAATTTGCATTATGTTGAGGGAGGTCTAAAAAAGGGAAGCTTCATACCAAATATCAACAAAGGCTATAATTTGAACAATCTTGGCAAAGGTCCACTAGATGAAGCTACATACCAAATACACCCGGACCTCGTTATAGCACGATTCGTTACAGCACGAATTCGGATATAACACGGTTTTGGTTTGGACCCCAAATTTTCCCCAACCAACATTTATAAATATTATCCAAGGATTGTATAAGGTTTTAAGCACAACAACTTTCATTTCCTCTCACTTTTGACTGCGGAAATACGGTAGCTAACACGGTTTATAACGGTACTTTTTGATATCTATTGCAGGCCTCCAGCAGAGTTGAATATACAGTATATAAACTTGTTTAGCTTGACACGCATGATAAACGTGAACTGCCATCGGCACAATCAAAAGTGTTGGCTAAGTGTGATAAAGAGATTAAAGAATTCAGTTACGCAACCGGAAAAAAATATTTATCACGCTCTGTTAAGGATCACTGCTCAGCAGAAATTTTAAACATCGATGCAGATGATGTGATCGGTCAACTGCAATAAAACTCATTTTCTAGAGCCGCATGTAAAAGAAAGTCAGATTTATTCCAGCTTAAAAGCAAATGATAAAACATATTCAATATCGATTTTCGCGGTAAAAAAATCATTAAAAACCATGTGCGCCATAAAAATCGTTTCAAATGGCTAAAATATTAAGGGTAAGACATTTCAAGGGAAGTAATTCAAATTTCTTGTAAGCGTTAATCATTGTCCGGTTCCGAATCCTAACCCAGTCATTTTACCATTGAAATCTATTAACGGTACTGTAGTTCGGTACGGTCCGGATTCTCAGTAACAACAAAGTTAGCCGGGAACCAGCTATCAAAATGGCGTCATACTCGCTGTCAGATCGGACGATTTCTGGATATAAAACATGGTTTTTCAGCTGGTTTCGATTAAAGTGACTTGTTTGACTTGATGGGCCATGGTATTTACTGCCATTGATTAGTTCTAAACACATTTTAGTCGGGAAACACGGTCATTAACCGGACCGCACATCATCTTCTTTGGGAAACTATTGATCACCATTGTGTCAATGGTTGATCTGTGACAAATACGGTCACGTTTATAACACGATTCGGATGATGATTAGTATCAAAGACCTGGGCCTTGCGGTTTCAGAGAAGAAGATTTTCCCAACATAAGCCTATGTAAAATCAAATGGCCCCAGGGTGGGGGCATTTTTGCCCTGAGGGCTATAATTTAAACAATCTTGATAGAGGTCCACTAGATGAAGCTTGTCACCAATTATCAAGACCTGGGCCTTGCGGTTTCAGAGAAGAAGATTTTCAAAGATTATTTCTACATAAGTCTATGTAAAACCAAAGGGTCTCAGGGCGGGGGCATTTTTGGCCCCAGGGCTATAATTTGAACAATCTTGACAGAGGTCTGCTAGATGAAATTTCACACCAAATATCAAAGACCTAGGCCTTGTGGTTTCATAGAAGAAGATTTTTAAAGATATATAAGTCTTATATAAGTCCCTATATAAGTCTATGCAAAACCAAAGGGCCACGAGGCGGGGGCATTTTTGATCTCAGGGCTATAATTTGAACAATCTTGGTAGAGATCCACTAGCTGAAGCTTCATACCAAATATCAAAGACCCAGGCCTTGTGGTTTCAGAGAAGATTTTTCAAGATTTTCCCTATATAAGTATATGTAAAACCAAAGGGCCACGGAGCGGGGGCATTTCTGGCCCCATGGCAATAATTTGAACAATCGTGGTAGAGGTCAACAAGATGAAGCTTCATACCAAATATCAAAGACCTGGGCCTTGCAGTTTCAGAGAAGAAGATTTTTAAAGATTTTCCCTATATAAGCCTATGTAAAACCAAAGGGCCCCGGGGCGGGGGCATTTTTGGCCCCGCAATATTTTTTTAAACAATCTTGGTAGGGGTCCACTAGATGAAGCTTCATACCAAATAGCAAAGACCTGGGCCTTGCAGTTTCAGAGAAGAAGATTTTTAAAGATTTTCCCTATATAAGCCCATGTAAAACCTAAGGGCCCCAGGGCGGGGGCATTTTTGGCCCTAGCACTATAATTTGAACAATCTTGGTAGGGGTCCACTAGATGAAGCTTCATACCAAGTATCAAAGACCTGGGCATTGTGGTTTCAGAGAAGAAGATTTTTAAAGATTTTCCCTATATAAGCCTATGTAAAACCAAAGGGCCCCAGCACTATAATTTGAACAATCTTGGTGAAGGTCCACTAGATGAAGGGTCATACCAAATATAAAAGACCTGGGCCTTGCGGTTTCAGAGAAGAAGATTTTTAAAGATTTTCCCTATATAAGCCCATGTAAAACCAAAGGGCCCTGGGGTGGGGGCATTTTTGGCCCCAGCACTATAATTTGAACAATCTTGGTAGGGGTCCACTAGATGAAGGGTCATACCAAATATCAAAGACCTGGGCCTTGCGGTTTCAGAGAAGAAGATTTTTAAAGATTTTCCCTATATAAGCCTATGTAAAACCAAAGGGCCCCGGGGCGGGGGCATTTTTGCCCCCAGCACTATAATTTGAACAATCTTGGTAAAGGTCCACTAGATGAAGCTTCATACCAAATATCAAAGAACTGGGCCTTGCGGTTTCAGAGAAGAAGATTTTTAAAGATTTTCCCTATATAAGCCCATGTAAAACCAAAGGACCCAGGGGCGGGGGCATTTTTGGCCCCAGCACTATAATTTGAACAATCTTGGTAGGGGTCCACTAGATGAAGCTTCATACCAAGTATCAAAGACCTGGGCATTGTGGTTTCAGAGAAGAAGATTTTTAAAGATTTTCCCTATATAAGCCCATGTAAAACCAAAGGGCCCTGGGGTGGGGGCATTTTTGGCCCCAGCACTATAATTTGAACAATCTTGGTAGGGGTCCACTAGATGAAGGGTCATACCAAATATCAAAGACCTGGGCCTTGCGGTTTCAGAGAAGAAGATTTTTAAAGATTTTCCCTATATAAGCCTATGTAAAACCAAAGGGCCCCGGGGCGGGGGCATTTTTGCCCCCAGCACTATAATTTGAACAATCTTGGTAAAGGTCCACTAGATGAAGCTTCATACCAAATATCAAAGAACTGGGCCTTGCGGTTTCAGAGAAGAAGATTTTTAAAGATTTTCCCTATATAAGCCCATGTAAAACCAAAGGACCCAGGGGCGGGGGCATTTTTGGCCCCAGCACTATAATTTGAACAATCTTGGTAGGGGTCCACTAGATGAAGCTTCATACCAAATATCAAAGACCTGGGCCTTGCGGTTTCAGAGAAGAAGAATTTTTAAGCTATCGGTGAAAAAAATCTATTTTTGGCTCCTGTGACCTATATCTGCAACGGACCGGAACCATTTGAACAACTTTGAAAGGGGACCACCTGAGGATCATTCCTGTGAAGTTTGGTCAAAATCAGACTATGGACTTCTACAGATATATTAATAGCCAGAAGAAAGACAGGCAAGGTATCCCGCCCCTTAATAAAAGAGGAGGGGACGGGGTTGCTGAATCAGACTCTGAAAGGGCAGAGGAACTAGTTGGTCAATTCAATGATGCATTTAATAAAACTGAGTTCACGGAGGTTCCATTGACTGGAAGATCGGCCCCATTCATGAATAATATTGTTGTGACAGCTGCAGGAGTGATCAAATTACTTCAAGGCTTAAACCCCAGTAAGGCCTTAGGACCTGATGAGCTTCATCCCAGAGTCCTGAAGGAACTAGCAAATGAGTTGGGTCCAGTTTTCGCACACTTGTTTCAACAGTCTCTTGATACGGGTGAAATCCCCAAAGAATGGCTCTTAGCAAACATTTGTCCACTTTTCAAAAAAGGAGATAGGGCTCTTGCCCGTAATTATCACCCTGTGTCTCTGACTTGTGTTCTGTGTAAATTGCTGGAACATATAGTGTGCTCAAACATCATGGCCCACTTGGACGAGCATAAACTTTTGTCAGACAGGCAACATGCATTTAGGAAAAGGCACAGTTGTGAAACTCAGCTAAGCACAGTTATTAATGACTGGGCAAAAATCTTGGACAAAGGGGGACAGGTGGATACATTTATTCTGGACTTCGAGAAGGCCTTTGACACCCCTCCTCATGAACTACTTAAATCTAAGTTATTTGGTTATGGAATTGGGGGGAAAGACCCTCAAATGGATAGATTCCTTTCTTTGCTACAGAAAACAGCGGGTTGTTGTTAATGGTGAATCTTTCCAGTTTTGTCTGGAGTCCCGCAAGGGACCGTTCTTGGTCCACTTTTGTTCTCCCTGTACATCAATGATATTTCCACTGACATTGACTCAGAAATAAGACTGTTCGCAGATGACTGTGTTTGTTACCGGGAAATTAGAGATACAGATGACTCATTGAAACTTCAGGCTGACAAAGATAGATTAGGATATTGGGCACGTAAATGGGGCATGAGATTTCAGCCAGTTAAATGCAATATTATGCAGATAACTAGGAAGAGATCTAATAAAGTTGAGGCTTCTTACACCTTAGAGGAAATGGTCCTCGAGAATGTGGACTCCATTAAATACCTTGGAGTGACAATCTCACACAACTTGAGATGGAATACTCATATTAGCAACATGTGTACTAAGGCAAATAGAACGCTTGGTTTCCTTAGGCGAAATCTTCATCAGTGCCCTCAGGATGTAAAAGAGGCAGCATACATGTATAAAGGTCTTGTTCCCCCAATCTTGGAATATGGTAGTTGTATCTGGGACCCCAGTGGAGTGGTCCTTAATGATGAAATTGAGAAAGGTCAGAATAGAGCTGCTAGATTTGTAACAGGCAATTACTGCTTTGAAACTGGGAGCATGACTGGAATACTTGGAAAATTAAAATGGGAGTTGTCATGTCATAAAGTAATCTATTCTATTCAGTTCTATCGAAGTAACGTCGCGTCAACGTCTGACGTTATTAACGTTAACGTCAGTATCTTAGTAACTATATGCCGTGGTAGTCATTGAAGTATTAAAGATCTAGAAAACCATTTGCTATTGCTTTATTGCTAAGCGCTGTCCCAACCAGGTGCAGGGACATTTCATTGGCGACGAGGAGGGCCTTAGCAATCGAAGGCTGAACCACCACAAGGCAAACTGTCCATAGAATCACCAGACATCACAATTGATGAGCAACTACGTGCTAGACATGGCGGGTAATGATGCAGTCACAATCATTACTACAGAAACAAGAAATCTTCGCGCCTTACCATTTAGAGTCACGGAAGATCAGCTTTCAACCGGAAAAGAATGGGAGGAATGGCTGGAGGCAATTGAAAGGGAATTTCGCTTTTTCAAGATAAGCAGTCCGGCAGATAAGAAGGATGCCATTATCATATATGGAGGTAAGGAAATTAGCCGTTTAGAGAAGAGCTTACCAGACCCAATTGGCGATTACGATGAATATGAGAGGCTTAGAAAAAAATTAAATGATTATTTCACACCAAAAAGGAATAAGCATTATGCTCGATACATTTTCTTGAAAATGAAACCAATAGCTGGTGAAACTACAATAGCATATGCGACTAGGCTAAGAGAAAAAGCCCAAGACTGTGAATTTAAAGAAACTTGTGACGAACGAATCTTGGAACATCTTATACAAACGATAGAAAATGAATCACTCATTCAGAAGTGCATTTCAAAAGGTTGGAACTTGTCACAATTTCTTACAGAAGCGGGACAAATTGAGGATATCTCTCTACAAATGAGGGATATGAGGGAGGCGTCCTATGAAAAGCAGATAGCGAAGATAGACAAAAGGAACAGGCAGGAACGGAAACAAAGAAATCTATACAAAACAGTTGATGCAAACATAAAGCCTTGTGATTACTGCGGGTTAACAAGAGTGCACCCGAATCGCCGAAGCTGCCCAGCTTTCGGGAAGACCTGTATCAAATGTCGAAAACTCAATCACTTTGCATCTGTATGCAGAGCCGACAGGTATAAAAGCTTAATAAATAATTCACGCAACAGTACAAAAACAGAAAGGAATGTGGTAAAGAAAACATCCGAACAAGAATCCGATAGTGATGACACTTCAGATGAAGAGTTTTTATCACAATCTATAGCTCATATGAGGGTGAAAACAGTAAAAAGATACAATTTAGACAAGACCGTGCCGCTTATGATAAACGACATATCCGTGAGAGCAGAACCTGACAGTGGCGCAGATGTCAATGTCATGGATGAATTCCAGTATAGAGCGCTACAGCACAGATCATCAGACAAAATAGACCTCAAAACAAGTAAAATAAAACTAATGGCCTTGCAGAATGAGTTACCAGTAAAAGGGGAATTTACGGCAATTGTAAGAAACGAGACATGCGGAGTCCAGTCCAGATTTTTAGTTGTGAACGGCAGAATAAACTCCCCACCGCTTATTAGCAAAAACACTCTGATGGAATTAGGTATGATGCAACTAAGAAACGATGGTTCTTTTGCTGAGCCAAATAACTTACGCATACCTAACACAAAAGCTCATATTAACTATATAAATGAAGATCTGTCTGCGCAAAAGGAAATAGCAAAACTACTAGATTGATACGACAAAGTATTTCAAGGTACAGGCAGAATAAGAGACATCAAGAAAAACAAAGAACTGTATGTAAAATTTAATATGAAACCGGAAGCGGCGCCTGTAGCCCAGAAACCAAGACCGATACCCTACTACTTACAAAAACCATTAAAGTCCTGGTTAGATGAAAGCATTGCAGAAGGAATCTTTGAAGAAGTGCCACCCGGAGAATCTGTTACTTGGTGCTCACCTATGGTTGTGCAGCCAAAATCACGCTTTTCAAGCATTCCAAAAGAAGAGCTTCAACCGAATATGATCAGGGCCTGTATAGATTTGAGAATTCCAAACAAGTACATGGAAAGAAATAGGATAACACAGGCACCTGTTGTAGAAGATTTCATGTATAAATTTCACAACTGTGTGAAGTTTTCAAAGCTAGACTTAAGAAGCAGCTATCACCAGCTTTCCTTAGACCCCCGGTCACGATCGGTTGCAACGTTCAGTACTCCCTGGGGAAACCTGCGTCCCAAGCGCTTAATATTCGGAGCAAAGGCATCACAAGATTTGTTCGATGAAATTATGTACAGAATATTCGGAGATATATCAAATTGTATAAACCAGCGAGATGACATTCTAATAGGTGGTAGGAACACGAAGGAACACAATGAAACTCTCCAGGCGGTGTTACAGAGAGCGGAAGACTATGGCATAACACTGAACAGAGATAAATGTGAGTTTTGCGTTGACGAAATCGAGTTCTACGGATACAGATTCACAAAAGATGGCCTGAAGCCAACAGTCGAAAAAGTGAAAGCAGTTAAAGATAGCAAAAGTCCTGAGACCAAGGAGGCATTGAGAAGTTTTCTCGGAATGATAGGTTATCTTTCAAAATTCATTGATAAATATTCTTCTCTCAATGCTCCGTTAAGGAAGTTGACAGAGAAGGACAGGAAATTCAAATGGGGGAAGGACGAACAGGTAGCATTTGACAAACTGAAAGAAAGTATCACAAGCGAAAAGACAATGATTTACTTCAACCCAACACGACAAATAATAGTAAGGACAGAAGCAAGTTACCACAACGGTTTATCAGCAGGGCTATTTCAGGACTCGGGTAAAGGCTTGCAACCGGTTCATTTCATTAGCAGGACTATGACTGACACAGAGAAGCGTTATAGTCAAACTGAAAAAGATGCTTTGGCCGTTAGATGGGCCAAAAACAGGTTCAGTATGTATTTACTAGGGGCGCCCAAATTTAAAATAGTTACAGCCCATAAGCCTTTATTACCAATGTTTAGCAAAGCCAATGCAAAACTGCCACCTCGAATCGAAAGGTGGGTCATGGATATGCAAGATGTTGACTTTGAGTTGATATACGAGCCTGGGAAAGACGAGGCTGATCCAATGGACTTCTTGTCGAGACACCCATTACCAATTACAGGTACAGATAATACCGAAAAAGTTGTAAAGAGTGTTCTTGTGGCTGAACATGCTGTTGTGCTAGATCGGATTAAGCAGGAGACACTGACTGATCAACAACTTCAGAAGTTATACCAGAGGATAACTGCCGGGGACTGGGAAAATAACAAAAAAGACAAAGACATAGCGCAGTTTTATAGCATCAGAAATGATTTCTATGTGATGGATGGACTAATCTTCAGAATGAACCAAATTGTTATTCCTGCACGCCTTCAGCGAACGGTTGTTAACCCTTTACCACTCAGACCCGTGTTTCGCCGTATCTATCCATTACCACACCGACCCGTATATTTACGTCTCTATCCATTACCACTCCGATCCGTATTTGCCCGTATATTGGCCATTTGAACAAATACGTGTTTCCCCGTGTCTCAAAATCAATCGCGTCATTTTTACCTTTTTCCTAAATATAAAAACGCCGGATGTTTATTAATGTTAAGTTTGGTCTTTTGCCAACAATATTTGCGAAAAAAACAAATATGTTTCTATACAAAGTTTTTGTGTAATTTACAACCAAACACACCAGGGGTTTCATCTACTGAATCACGATGACCTTGCCTAACCGTAATGGAAAATTACTGGGTTGAGTTACTGAATGACGCAATATTTGTGTGTCGGTCGCGCATGATTTGCATGATTTAGGTAGAGACAATTAGCGCTGTATAATCAGTTAGATTCAAGGGATTTATGGTTCAAGATAATTAGTTAATTGGGGATTATGATACCCTAGGAATGTTTATACAGCGGATGCCACCCGGAGCGTGCCGAGCATTGAGCCGCAATAAATTACGTAACAGTACCCAAAAGTGTACCCAGGTGGTCATCGGAAGGGCAATAAAACCCACAGATGGGTAGAAGGCCTTTCATTGGTCAATAGTTTCAGCCCCTTTAATGAATATTAATTTCAAAAAAAAAAAAAAATATGCGACGTCTGATCAGGGTCTCACCGCCGACACGTTAACAGACAAACAGATGCAATTATTAAGCGGCACCTGATCAGGGTCTTCAGGTTTTTGGACCTTATAATGCTACGGCACCCGGATCAGACCCTCCACAATTATTGCCGCGACGTCTGATTCAGCTCCAACCGCCGACGGTTCATTTTATTTTATTTTCCGCGACCGAATAAGTTTGGAGGATATAGCGACTGTCCAAATGTCTGTCCGTCCGTAGACACAACAGACAGATGCAAACAATGCAGACTCGGATCAGACGCCGTACTATTATTGAACGGCGTCTGATGAGGGTCAGCATGTTTGTAGAAGGCATCTGAGACGGCGCAGACCCAGACAAGACGCTGCGCAACGGTTATGCGGCGTCTGATCAGGGTCTTATCGGCGACGGTGGTGTTTTTATCCCTAGTCTAAACAGGTTCGGATCCTGGCGTCCGTTCATTCGCCCGTTCGTAGACACAAAATTATGAGTGACAAGACGCTGTGCAATGGTTATGCGGCGTCTGATCAGGGTCTTATCGGCGACGATGTTGTTTTTATCCCTAGTCTGAACAGGTTTGGAGCCTGGCGTCCGTTCAAACGTCCGTCCGTTGACGCAATAGACATATGAAAACAATGCAGATCCGGATCAGATGTACAATTATTAAACGGCGTCTGATGATGGTCTACATGTATGTAGACGGTATCTGAGACGGCGCAGACCCGGACAAGACGTTGCGCAACGCGAGCGTCTGATCAGGGTCTTATCGCCAACGGTGGTGTTTTTTTTTAACCCTAGTCAGAACAGGTTCGGGGTATATAGCGATCAGCGTGGCGTCATTCACCCAACCGTCTGTATAACAAAAGACAGAACACAAAGGTGCAAACAGTGCAGATTTGAATCAGACGCCATACAATTATTATACGGCGTCTGGATAGGGTCTACAAGTTTGTAGACGGAATATACGACGGCACAGACCCAGACCAGACGCTGTACAATGATCATGCGGCGTCTGATCATGGTCTGACCGCCGCCGGTGCGTTTTATTTTTATCCCCTGACCAAATAGGTTCGGGGATATAACTATCAGCCTGGCGTCCGTCCGTCCGTCCGTCCGCAAACAAAATTATGAGTCTGGCGTCCGTTCACATGTCCGTCCGTTCGTCCGTAGACACAACAGACAGATGCAAGCAATGCAGATAAGAATCAGACCTGTACAATTATTAAACGGCGTCTGATGAGGGTCTACAGGTTTGTAGACGGCATATGGGTCGGCGCAGACCCGGACAAGACGCTACACAACAATAATGTGGCGTCTGATCAGGGACTAATTGCCGACGGTGGTGTTTTTATCCCTAGTCTGAACGTGTTCGGGGGATATAGCGATCAGCCTGGCGTCATCCACTCAACCGTCTGTATAACAATAGACAGAACACAAAGGTGCAAACAGTGCAGATTTGAATCAGACGCCATACAATGATTATAAGGCGTCTGGATAGGGTCTACAGGTTTGAAGATGGCATATGCGACGACACAGACCATGCGACGTTTGATCATGGTCTGACCGCCGCCGGTGCGTTTTATTTTTTATCCCCTGACCAAATAGGTTCGGGGATATAACAATCAGCCTGGCGTCCGTCCGTCCGCAAACAAAATTGAGTCTGGCGTCCGTTCACATGTCCGTCCGTAGACACAACAGACAGATGCAAGCAATGCAGATTCGAATTAGACTTTAACAATTATTAAACGGCGTCTGATGAGGGTCTACAGGTTTGTAGAGGGCATATGGGTCGGCGCAGAGCCGGACAAGACGCTGCACAAAGGTAATGCGGCGTCTGATCAGGGACTCATTGCCGACGGTGGTGTTTTTTATCCCTAGTCTGAACATGTTCGGGGGATATAGCGATCAGCCTGGCATCATCCACCCGTCTGTGTGTATAACTATAGACGGAACACAAAGGTGCAAACAGCGCAGTTCGGGATCAGAGCCCAGAAAATTATTATAAGGCATCCGATCAGGGTCTACAGGATTGTAGACGGCAAAGACCCAGACCAGTAGCTATCAACCTGACGTCATCCACCCGTTAGTCTGTATGACAATAGACAGAACACAAAGGTACAAACAGTGCAGATCGGTATCAGAGCCCAGACAAATATTATAAGGCGTCTGATCAGGGTCTACAGGGTTGTAGACAGCACATGCGATGGCACAGACCCAGACCAGACGCTGTACAATGACCATGCGCATCAGATGTCATTGCACCTCAGTGTTGGGTAAAAGTCCCACCAAATTGGAAGCAATATCTCCAAAATGTCCTAAATAGTGTTGATGGGGATGTTATACCTCTAATCAAACAAACAAATCTTAATTATAAAAAAAAAAAAAAAATACAGAGACGGCTCTTTGGGGTGAGCTGGCTATGGGCTGGTTGATACATTTATTAAAAAAAAAAAAAACAATGGTAAAGTTGGGGATGGGGGTTCAAAAAAGGATAGATAGGCTGTAATAGTTATTTTAATCTTATGCAAAAGTACTGATTTTTTTCATAAACAAAACACACCCATGTGTCATAGCACATTCTTTAATTTCTCCAAAATGGCTACTTTTCCATTGAAAACTTTTATATTTTTCTTATTTAT
This sequence comes from Lucinisca nassula, assembly GCA_963580285.1. NCBI lineage: Eukaryota > Metazoa > Mollusca > Bivalvia > Lucinida > Lucinidae > Lucinisca > Lucinisca nassula. The sequence goes on along the minus strand of CAUZLF010000351.1, from coordinate 163,769 downwards.
ACTCAGAACATAGGTCGTGGGTGCCGATTGAGGCAGTTCTAACGAGTACCCACAACCTTGGTCTTGGTGCAGAAATAAGTAAAATAATGTATACCGGGTTCAGATAGATGTTCATTTCACAGACTTATGAACATGATCTTATTTCTGCATAAAAAGTATGTTATGGAAACTTGTTGGAAGACCCTCAGTGACATGCCCTAATGATTACCTACAAATACGTTTTTGTGCGGAAATAAGAAAAATAATACGTGGATACCCCCTCTTTTCTGGGGCAATGGTGGTTAAAAATACTTTCTCTGACCAACCCAAAACAGAAATTTTTGCTAACGAAAATATTTACTTCATATTTTCAAAACGCAAAGAGAAACTATAATAAATTTAGTACCATTGGAAAGAAAATTTAATTTCCTAGAAACTTTACATTTACATAAATATTGTCAAATGTACAGAAAATACTAAAATAATCATTTTTGTAACATAAGGGTGAAAATCACACAAAAATGCCAATATCTCTGTTCAGATAAGACTGTCAGGCCTATCAGCCAGATATGGACTATTGGTTATTGATTTACCTATATCAGTGTTCTGTTAAGATGCTGTATTGGATAATTTTCTGAGTGGTAAAGGGTTAAAGCTGCACATAGTCTGGGACACCTCGGAATGACCAAAACAAAACAAATGTTAAGAGAAAAATACTGGTTCCCTGGTATGAATGCAATGACGGAAGACATTATAGGTGGGTGTTATGAGTGCCAACTCACCACAAAGCAAAACAGACAAGAGCCTATTAAAATATTACAGATACCAGAAAAGCCATGGGAAGTAGTGTCGGTTGACTTCGGGGGACCATATCCGGATGGACACTATAATTTAGTCGTAATCGACAAGCGAACAAGGTATCCGGAGGTAGAACAAGTTTTTTCCACTGGAATTAAACCCACAAAGGAAAAACTGAAAAAGATGTTTGCAACGCATGGTACACCTGTACAGATTGAGAGTGACAATGGTCCGCCATTTACATCCAAAGAATTTGGAGAGTTTGCAGATGTGGAGGGATTCAAACATCATAGAGTGACACCGCTGCACCCAAGAGCCAACGGGGAAGCAGAGAGTTTTATGCGACTCTTAAATAAAACAGAACAGAGAGCAAGAATACAGAACATACCATCTGCACTGGCAATACAGGAGATGCTTACGGGTTACAGATCTACACCTCATCCTGCAACAGGTATTACACCTAACCAAGGTATGATGAACAGGCCTATCAGAACTAAATTAGATTATAAAGTCAGAACAGAGCAACAACCAAATAATGAAGCACTTCTAGTCAATGAGCGAGACAGAGGGTTCAAGGAAAAGATAAAACAGCATGCTGAAAACAAACTCACCAAAGAGCATAGCTTAAGAATAGGGGAAAACGTTTTCTTAAAGCAAGTAAAACGCAATAAATGGTCCTCAGTTTACGAACCTGACGTGTATATCGTTTACCGAATCAGTGGATCAACAATCTCAGCAAGACGAAAACGTGATGGAAAAGAAGTATCGAGAGACTCTACTTATTTTAAACTCAGAGATATCGAAGGGACCCCGCAACGAGCAAACTCAGCTGAAGAACTATCGACTGAACAACAGGACCGACGAGGAACAATCTTAAGAAAATCAAGAATGAATCCAGAGATAGGGGTCCTGGCGGATGATGAGACAGATCGGACAGACATAGCACAGGAAGAAGGGACTGTATCCGAAACAACCGAGGAAACAGCTGGGAATGATGAGACGGCCGAAGATAGGGGACAACAACAACAGCAACAACAACAACAACACCAACTCAGACGGTCGGAAAGGACAAGACGTAGACCAAGCCGCTTTAACGATTATATCACGTATTAATCCCCAAACTACAGTGACTGTTGTAAAAACAATATAATTAGTATAGACGTGTAATTACTTCCTTTAATAGAGGCAAGGTTCTTTTCTTTGGTTATAAAATAATGCATGCCTTATTTACAAACAACTGTTCTAAATTTAGAATCATAATAACACTGACTATATCTATTGAAAACGTGGAGGGATGTCATGTCATAAAGTAATCTATTCTATTCAGTTCTATCGAAGTAACGCCGCGTCAACGTCTGACGTTATTAACGTTAACGTCAGTATCTTAGTAACTATATGCCGTGGTAGTCATTGAAGTATTAAAGATCTAGAAAACCATTTGCTATTGCTTTATTGCTAAGCGCTGTCCCAACCAGGTGCAGGGACATTTCAGGAGTCTCTCAAGAAAAGGAGAAAAGACAGTAGGCTAATCCTTTTATACAAAGGTCTAAAGGGTGCTGCCAGCATTCCAACAGATGACCTTGTTCCCCCAGCTAGACACTGTAGAAATCACCATTCGTTGGCGTTTCAGACCCTTAGCGCAAGAACTGACATTTATAAAGAGTCGTTCTTCCCGTGAACCATTAGAGATTGGAATGCCCTTCCCGATTTGATTATCTCGACAGCTGAAGGTGCTGATGATTGTGTAGCTAAATTAACCTCCTTGGTTAGAGCTAGGGACTAACTTCCCACATCACAGGTCCTGGTGTATGAATGTCATTTGACGTGTCACCAGTAACAATTCTGATGGCTCACTCCGATTAACAAAATAGTTCGAGTAATGATGTAATTGATTGTTTGTCCATGTTTTATATTAACTGGCATGTGCCATCAAAATAAGTATGAAATAAATAAAATAAACAAGATGGCCATGATGGCCCTGGATCGCTCACCTGATCCATAGAGTAACTAGAGCTGTCAGTGAAACTGACTAGGGCCCCGGCAGCGCTATCAGAGGAGAAGGAAAATTTGTGGATGGACAGACAGACAGACAGACGGAATGATTACTATAGGGCACCCACACTTTCAGTGCGGGGCTCTAATAAGTGGGCCCCGGGGAGGCCCCATTGTTGACACCAGGGCTATAATGTGCATAATATTGAAGGAGGTTTAAAAAGGTGAAGGATCATACCAAATATCAACAAAGGCTATAATTTGAACAATCTTGGCAAAGGTCCAATAGATGAAGCTACACAAGAAGATTTTTTTAAGATATTCCCTACATAAGCCTATGTAAAACCAAATGGCCCAGGGGCGGGGGTATTTTTGGCCTCAGGGCTATAATTTTAACAATCTTGATAGAGGTCCACTAGATGAAGCTTCACACCAAATATCCAAGACCTGGGCTTTGCTGTTTCAGAGAAGAAGATTTTTCAAAGATTATCTCTCTACAAGTCTATGTAAAACAAAAAGGCCCCGGGGCTATAATTTGAACAAGTTTGGTAGAGACCCACTAGATGAAGCTCCATACCAAAATATCAAAGACATGGGCCTTGCAGTTTCAGAGAAGATTTATAAATATTTCCCAATATAAGTCTATGTAAAACCAAAGGGTCTCGGGGCGGGGGCATTTTGGCCCCAGGGCTATAATTTGAACAATCTTTGTAGAGGTCCACTACATGAAGCTTCATACCAAATATCAAAGACCTTGGCCTTGTGGTTTCAGAGAACAAGATTTTTTCAAGATTTTCCCTATAGAAGTCTATGTACAACCAAAGGACCCTGGAGCGGGGGCATTTTTGGCCCCAGGGCTATAATTTGAACAATCTTGGTAGGGGTCCACTAGATGAAGCTTCATTACAAAAAGCACAGACCTGGGCCTTCCGGTTTCAGCGAAGAAGATTTTTAAAGATTTTCCTATATAAGCCCATATAAAACCAAAGGGCCCTGGGGTGGTCTGGAGGCACTATAATTCGAACAATCTTGGTAGGGGTCCACTAGATGAAGCTTCTTACCAAATATCGAAGACCTGGGCCTTGCGGTTTCAGAGAAGAAGATTTTTAATGATTTTCCCTATATAAGCCTATGTAAAACCAAAGGGCCCCGGGGCGGGGGCATTTTTGCAGAGTTTACTCTCGGAAACGCCGAATCCTGCGTATTTTTACGCCTGTTTTTGCTTTTGTACGCGTAAAATTTCCTTTCGTGGAATCTTAATTACGCCAATTTTTTTTCGTCTGATGCGTCCGTAATCCAGTGTAAAAATGACCTCAGTCACATCAAAAGATGACAGCGGGTGTCCAATTGATCTCCAAATTTAGCTACCGCTTTCGGATCAAAAGTTTACTGTTAATCGTTGCTGCCAGGCTTGTTCAAGCATTACCTGGCGAGGACAGTCGTCTGTATTAGTCTCTCGGCCATTCAGAGCGTCACGGCTAGAAGATTGGCAGGTCAGTCTTGCGGTTTGCGAGATGCAGCAATCTCGTGGCTGATTAACATATTTGTATACACAGTTGGATTATCAGTAATTTGATTGTTGAAAAAATGTTGGAGGCATAATTAAAGGATGCGATAATCTAGTGTATAAATCGTCTTTATTATGATTAAAGAAAATTATGACTCGAGTTTGTTGCATTATCAAGTTACCTTGATTAGGCCTACTTGAATGAAAGAAATTAATTATCAAGTGTTGAACTGCCTGCTAACAGTGGAGGTCAGGAACAGACACCTGTGGCATCTGATCTGGGCCTGCACTGTTGTTTTGTTGTTGTTTTTTGTCCCCACGTGGGGCTATTGTAATGGTCTTCGTCATACGTCCGTCCGTCTTACCGGATAACTCCTAGACGGTGATAGATAGAAACTTGAAACTTTGGAAACTGACAGATCTTTGGTCTGGGGAGTGCACGACACTTTCGGAATTTTGATCACGCCCCTAGGGGGGGGGGGGGGATCAGGGCCCGCGGGGGGGGGGGGGGGGGGGGGGGGGATCAAAAATCAAAATTTCCAGGACATGATCGTGTAACATATCAAAGAATCCAAAAGTTTCATATGCCCTTTTATGAACTAGGATGTAGTGCATGGCCTGAACGGACTTGTCCTGTTGGTGAAGCCTGATCAGAGCCTGTACTACTGTTGCCTGCTCACACTCAATTTAAACCCATATCCTGATGAATAAATTAATTTACCCAGTCCACTCCTGACTTTCAACGCCTAATGTAATTTATCAAACCAAATTCACAATCTGAGTGACAGTGTAAATCCTGATTAGATGGAAGCCATCTGATCTGGATCTCCACTGCAAGAAAAGGGTTTGTCATGTTAAGCAGAACAAGGGTTCAAACCTCAAAGTCTTTTGGAGTCACACTCTACAGCCGTACGCATTTAGGCATAATTGGCCCCTTTTTTAGGTCAAACTCCAACTTTTCAAAATTTGACTCCAACTTTTCAGATTTGAATGTGACTTTTTCCATGGATGGATTCTTAAACTCCTGTTTACAAAATCCTCGTGAGAACTCTGTTTTTGGCCCCAGCACTATAATTTGAACAATCTTGGTAGGGGTCCACTAGATTAAGCTTCATACCAAATATCAAAGACCTGGGCCTTGTGGTTTCAGAGAAGAAGATTTTTTAAGTTTTTGGTGAAAAAAATCTATTTTTGGCTCCTGTGACCTAGATGTGCAATGGACCGGAACAATTTTAACAACTTTGAAAGGGGACCACCTAAAGATCATTCCTGTGAAGTTTGGTCAAAATCCGATCAGTGGTTTAGGAGGAGATGTCGTTTAAAGAAATTGTTTACGGATGCACGGACGGACGGACGCTCGACGGACAAAAAGTGATCCCAAAAGCTCACCTCGTCAGTATGTGACGGTGAGCTAAAAAATAACAAGATAATGTATCAGAATAAACAAAAGAAACAAGACACATAATGTCTAAGAATGAATGAAAGAAAAATAGATTGACAGACAGACAGACAGTTTAAAAACGCATTTAAAGACTCACCAGTATTACATACATACATATGTGCGGACGGGCGGGCGGACAGACAGAGACAGATAGAGGGACAGACAGACAGTTTAAAAACTCATATAAAAGCTTACCAGTACAAGCTCATTGTGATTAACAATCAAATTCCCCATTATAAGCAAAATTCACACAACAAACATTTAGGGGGGAAATGAAAACATACATGTCACTCACATGTAGACGAATAGACACATCCAAACACTACGTCATCGCTCAATAATACTATTTGCCGGGACGTACCGGTGGTGGGCAAAAAGCGTCTTTGGCTGTTTATCGCCATTGTAAATGCGATGTTATTTTCTGTAAACTTGTATTTTGTTTGGACTCGAAACGATAAATTTGAGCTTTAAACTTTTATAATAGACATTTCTTAGTTGTATCTGGGACCCCAGTGGAGTGGTCCTTAACAATGAAATTGAGAAAGTTCAGAATAGAGCTGCTAGATTTGTAACAGGCAATTACTGCTTTGAAACTGGGAGCATGACTGGAATACTTGGAAAATTAAAATGGGAGTCTCTCAAGAAAAGGAGAAAAGACAGTAGGCTTATCCTTTTATACAAAGGTCTAAAGGGTGCTGCCAGCATTCCAACAGATGACCTTGTTCCCCCAGCTAGACACTGTAGAAATCACCATTCGTTGGCGTTTCAGACCCTTAGCGCAAGAACTGACATTTATAAAGAGTCGTTCTTCCCCAGAACCATTAGAGATTGGAATGCCCTTCCCGATTCGATTATTTCGACAGCTGAAGGTGCTGATGATTGTGTAGCTAAATTTACCTCTTTGGTTAGAGCTAGGGACTAACTTCCCACATCACAGGTTCTGGTGTATGAATGTCATTTGACGTGTCACCAGTAACAATTCTGATTCTGATTCTTAGCTAGTAATTATTGGTTTCTAGAAGATTTGAGGCTGTTTTTGATGATAATTACCTGTTTAACTTATGCAGGTAACGAGGCGGGTCGGTCTTAATTATGTAATAAAAATTCGCAAAACGAATGACTAAATGCGGAATATGCATGAATGAACTCTAAAAAATATATATCTATCCATTTAAAGTGTAATTCGATCTATTTTCTGTGACAGTCAACTAAAATATGCCCGTAATATTAAACCAATTTACAATGTGTTTATATGGAACCAGGAGCTTTTTGCCAACCACGAAAGATCGTTATCGGAAGGAAAAGTAATTTTGCACATGCGCAATGACAGGTAAAGAAGGTCACGTGTCAAAACATTGGATCCGTCTATATCCAGCTTCACTGTCCATCTTTTTTATTTTAATTATGAAAGTTTTGAATAATATTTGACCAAGTTCCCTATATATTTTCTTTTATATCATGTTTGTAAAATAGAAGTTTATTAAAGCCAGCCATCCTATGCGGTTAAAATGGTTTCTTAAGGTATATACAAATGTCAGCCTGACACGTGAGCTAAAATTTGCGGTTGTCCAGAATGTCGACAAGTTTCTAGAAAAGCAACCCATAATGTTCCAAATTATATTAAAAATCATAAAATATGCTTATTCAAAAGTGTCATATTTGTTGTTAGAAGAAAAAATAATAAATTACTTTATTAGAAAATTACCTTTCAAAATGGTCAATTTTTGAACATCGGTTTCTCCATTGTGCTTCCTCAGAAACATACAGTTTTTACATTAACCTTTAGCATGCTGTAGGCGCATTCGTGCGCCCGTGAAAATGTAATGGCGCCACGCTGTAGGCGCAATCGTGCGCCGAAATTGACTGGTGTGCTTGGTGCGACTCATAGAAAAGGAGGAACTCTCGTTTTTCGGTGCGGTTTGGCATTTCAGTATCAAATAACATCCGGGCATCGCTGAAAAAAAAAGCTTGCCGTTTCGATGTTTTTGGATGGATTTTCTTCGGGTTTTCTGGGTAAGGATGCATTTTTTTTTAGGAAATCGCTACTTTTTGACGTACTTGATCTAATCGAGCCCAAAATACGCTCTGAAAGGGTGTTTTAAACGATTTTTCGACTCAGTCAGCTGAGTGACAGTAGGCTACTTTCGTTTTCCATATGCTTTGAATGGTGGAGAAATCAAGAAAAATACGGGTTTTTGCGTGTTCAAAGTTGCTGAAAATGGTAGTATTTGATAAAAACAATTCAGTGGGACAGAGTATCGATAAAAAAATTAATTCAGCAGGGTAAAGGTTAACCTAAAGTATAATCCATATCCTAGCAAGGATGAGAAGTAGTTTTTCCAAAAACTGCCATAATAACATTATATCCGTTCTTTTAAACTCACACCGAACGGTCATTTCGACAGCCATTACTGTATACATGGTTGGTAAATTCCCCAGGTAAAACAGGGGTATAAACATGCTAATCGTGGGTAAAAATATCCTGCACAACGGATTTTATTCTAAATATTTTTATTCCCAGATCATGCTTTCCTTTAGGCCAAAACAAATTATATGTGTGGTTCCTATTACATGGTTTTCAAAAATAGGGTAGGTAGGTAGGAAAATTATTTTATTTTTTATTTTTATTTTTTTCTCACCTTTTACACTATGTTACACATTGCACTTATTTTTGTTATATTGTTTTGCTTTTGTTGTTGTTTGATTTGATGTTAAACGTCCCTGTCAACACTGAAAAGGTCATTTGGAGATGCTGCTTCCTATTCTGTGGGACTTTTACCCGACATTAAGATGAAATGACATCTCAAGCCCTGTCGCCAATGAAACCAATAGAGGTTATAAGCATGGACGGTCCGACACATATAACGCTTTGCCTGGGCAGGCTTAGATCCTCAAGGCGGTTTACCAGTACTCGTGTGAGGGTCAGATTCAGCTCTTCATGGAAGCATCATGCAGCCCATATATTTCTTCAAGCCCCGATGGGCAGGGGGGCGCACTAATTTGTTGTATAATTGTACTTCAAAACATTGTAAACAATTTATGAAATGCAAATAAAAGTATAATAAATAATGCTTAGTTTTCATGCATATTGTCCTAATTCTTATAAAAAAAAAAGGTGTTCTTCAGTCAGAACAAAGTATTTTGATTGGACATCCTGTGTATGTGTTTGCCTTTTACAAAAGGTCAGCCTTTTGGACTTGCTGTTCTAGTGAAAGTTGCTTTATCGTGAATAGTGTTGTAACTGTTATTGTACCATATATACATTAAAGATAAATGTAAAAGTTCAAAATATCAAGATGAAATGACAGAGTAAACCGAGATCAGAAAGTTTCTTTTCATTGCTTCCAAAGGATTTTTATAGAACATAGTTAATGCTGCAAATTAAACATCCAGTAATTAGCACCAGCAGAAACTTACTTTTATATAGTCTTTTCAAATTGTAGTCCTTAGGTCTTAACATGATAGATAGATAGATAGATAGATAGATAGATAGATAGATAGATAGATAGATAGATAGATAGATAGATAGATAGATAGATAATGAAAACAGGAGTCCAAAATCCTTCATTTTGAAACGTTACGTCCCTGATCTTGATTGCAAACAAAACAGACAAAATTTCTACACACATGTGTGCACTACTGCATAGTTGCATGTTTCCCTAACTGCCTCTTTTTCTGAAAAGTGCATTTCAGGAATTTGTACAGTGTGAAAACTCAATAGAACCATGCCATTGAGGTGGTTGTAATAAGAAACCACCATGTACATGTATGTTCCGGGGCTGAGATTGGGAAAAGATATATCCCCAGTTAAGCCTGCTTTCCCATTTAACTAGGTGCGTACAAGGGCGAGCAGGGATAAAGACTGATAGTGTCACCCATAGTGGCTGAAAAACTGGCTGGGCGCCAAAACATTAGAGCTTTATCTGTCTGTCACCAGAACTTTTAGCATTTTTCAAATATTTTGGCTCTTAGATAAGACCTACAAATTTAAACCTTGGTATGTTTTTTTTTTTCAAACCAAATTAGCGTCGGTAGGTTGGATTTTTATTTGATCATACGCGATTAAAATAGATATGTTGAGCTACAGTATGGGTGATTAATTGCTTTCTTGCCCCCACCCCTTACACACACTTCAAAGACGCGGTGGGACAAATTTCCTTTCCATTTTCTGTTTACTCTTAGCTTTTTTCCCGCCACAGATGACATGGTATATCCTCCGTGCCTCAACATGGTACCTTTATTGTCAACCCGTCAGGCAATCATTTAGACACGCTGGCATGAATCTAAAAACTGGCAGCTGATTTCGTTGCAAGAACCAGAAAATGCAGACATACTGCACAAATTATTATTTTAATTTGTTTTCCCAGCCTTTTTATGATGGTGTGGCTCCAGACCCATTTTCTCTAACGCCAAGATCTTTATTCTGGCACCATACCCTTTTTGCAGATAAGAGCAAATGCTGCCGTACATTTTGGAACAAAAATCTCTGAAATTGACAAAAAACAAAACAAAAAAAAAACGTCATGTCTGTTTAAAGAAAGGATATTTTAGACATTTTTTTAGCAATAGATTGTTGCCTGTTTGATGGTTTACCGCTAATCCCGCTGTTTATTGTTTCAAATTATCTCACTTTAAGAAACCATAATAGTGTTTTGATAACGAGTGCATGTAAGTGATACCAATTAAACGATTAGGTGTGAAAAGTTACCTGACCATTTTTATCATGTGCGTGTAGCGAAGACAATGCCATAGGCGGGCAGTCTGATCAGCGACAGTGTCTTAAGTTCTCCGAGAAATGAAACCTTATGAACAATAAACTCAGATCAGACTGTGCAGAACTTCCAGCTGATCCGAGTCTTTTCTGTCTGCGCATACGCATTCAGTGCATTTTTCTCGGTAAGCATTTCTGATGCCACTACCACATGACATACTAGCTTTCATTAGCTACCGTGTTTGTCAGACCCGGAAAGGGCCTTATATTTTACAACACGTAAAACTGCATCCTGCACTCAGGAAAAAAACTTTTCTTTTAACGAAAGATCAGCCTGTACATCAATTTCTTCGTTTGCTGCTCTCTGAATATACCAGAAGCCATACTACAAAAGGTTTGTAGAAAGAGCAAAGACTGATAAGACTGCGCAGGCTGATCTGTGTCTTCACCTGTCGCACAGTTTTACTGTCATGTTTTCCAAAGGTTGCATGCGAAGACCGTTTGTGCAAACTATCGATGACGTGTTGTTGAAAAACGTGGGAAAATTTCAGATTGCAACAAATGCACGTTCAGAAATGACGGCGGGAAATTAAGCGTGGAACGACAAAAACTATACATGTGTGACCAGCGAAGACTACGATCATCCTGCGCATCTGTGAAGGCTTAGCTTTCTGTATATGGAGATAGTGAAAATACTTGAGAGATTAACACAAGCTGTCGGCATTATTTATGTTTGTTGAAGCGTGTAGACGTGTCTGATTATCGCTACAGGTGGTAAAACATGTTTTAGATAAGGAAGTGTCTGCTGACAGCCGGCTGGCACCAGACTTTTAGGTCTAGTGACAGCCGGCTGTCACCAGACCAAAAAGTCTGCTGACAGCCGGCTAGCAGATTTGTTCAATAATAAGCTTATTCTTCACTATAAACTTATCGTCTTTTATGGGATACTATAGTACTAACAGAACTTTGTTGAATAGTGAAGGATGCAATATTTTTTATGTGTACTTGTATTTTTGGTCAAACTAAGTGTTACATTTAATGCCACAAAAAATTTGCAACTTAGAAATCATAATCAGTAAATAGCAAGAAGGATATTTCTAGGCATATCACCAGCAGAACTTACAAGTTCCAACCTGTGGATAAAGCTGGGCTTAGGCTTAAATCCATCACTGGTTGCTTTTGCATATGCAAAGCAGTGGGGTTGGGGGTGGGGGGTAGGGTTGATAGGCACACACTGCATCTGGGTTTGAACAAACATAACATATAAGACAGATGCTGCAATTGTTATATAATGGGAACTCAATTGGTGATTCACTGAATGGGGAAGTCTCCTGGAATAAAGTGCATGCTACCAAAATCCTCCTAGCTGAAGAACAAATACAGGTCCTAGCCAAAGGGCTTGCCGCTTTCAACTACATATGATAAAGAAAATAAACAGTTTTTTTTTCATAAGAAAAGTATGCCCCCACTAGGCACTATAAATATGATCCCAATAACTGTTTGTCTTGAAAATAGGGACCGGCTCATTTATGCTTTATGTTGCCATGACAAACAACCTGGCATAGTGGGTAGGAGCATTTACTCTTAAGACTTAATCATTAGGTCTCACACTGCTGTGGACTGTGCAGGTCATGACTTGTGTGTCGCCAAGTTCTGCAAGGGAAGGTCAGGTGTTTTTCTCTGGGTACTCCAGTTTTCACCAACTAACAGTTCACTCAAAATAATCTTGAAATACCCATGAATCCAAAAAAAACAAAAAAAAACAAGGGGAGAGGGACATGCATACCTGACTGTGATACCTCCCTAATCAGGAGGGAGACTCCCTCATTTTGATGCTAATTTTTGCCCAATTTATGCTAAATTTTAGTAAAAATTTTTAGCCTCCCTCATTTAAACTGAGAATTTCCCTATACATGTACTTTACATCTCCCTCATCACAATGACAAATCTCCCTCATACAGTTAAAAAAATTATCACAGGTATGGACATGTATTAGATGCGGATCCTGTCTGCATTGACGTCAGCGACTCAGCATGACCTGTTTGAGGCACTGTATCACCTGAACCTATTGCGACCAAACTTACATGGTTATATCACTAGGATGGGGGAGTGTCATTACTCTTTGATGACCTTTTATACGAGGGTAGCCTGAAAAGTTCTGAGCCTCCAATGGTTTGTCCATGCTGAAAGTGCCTTATTTTTCAACATAGTCTCCCTTCCTGTCCACACACTTCCTCAAGCGATGCTGGAGTCCTTGGATCCCAGTGGTATAGAAGGTCTCATCTTGGTCCCTGACAAACTCCTCCACAGCAGCTATCACCTCCTCGTCTGAACGATAATGCTGCCCAGCCAAGTGCTTTTTCATGTTTGGAAACAGGAAAAATTTCTGACGGAGCTAGATCAGGTGAATACGGAGGGTGATCGACAAGTGTGAAGCCAGTCATGCACAGCAGCCATTGCGACAACCGATTTATGAGCAGGCGCATTGTCCTGATGGAACAAGACCCCTTTTGTCAATTTTCCAGGTCGTTTAGCCTTAATTGATTTTCGCAATTGTTTTAGCTGATCTGCATAATACTCCCCATTTATTGTTCTGCCCTTTTGAAGGTAATCTATGAATAATATACCCTTGGCATCCCAGAACACTAATGCCATGACCTTCCCTGCAGTGGAGACGACCTTTGCCTTCTTTGGAGGGGGTGAGCCAGGGTGCCTCCATTGCATGGATTGTCTTTTGGTCTCTGGCTCAAAGTGTTGAACCCAACACCCATCCTGAGTGACAAAGCCATCTTGGTCTGCTTCAAAAATAGCCAAGTTGGCTTGTGACAGCTTCAGTCTGGTCAACTTTTGGTCAGGCGTCAAAAGCCATGGCACCCATCTGGCGGAAACCTTCGACATTCCTAGTTCACTGTGTAGAATGTTCTCTATTCGTTCACGGGAGATACCAACAGTGTTAGCTAACTGATTCGCAGTTAAACATCTGTCATCCATCACGACCCTGTGCACTTGACTGATGGTTTCCTCAGTTGTAGCCGTTGTAGGTTGTCCACACAGATCATCATCTTCAAGGCTGTCCTTGCCCATCTCAAAATTTGCTGCCCACCTTTTCACGGTTGCATACGAAGGAGCATCATCCCCTAATCTAGCAACTATATCGGCATGAATGTCCTTAGGAGCTAACCCTTTTTTATGGAGGTACTTGTTGACACCACGATGCCAGATTTTGTCCATTATTTCAAAAACGTGCTAGTATAAATTTTCAAAGTCTAGAATTTCTATGTTATTGCAGGTAAACTTGAACTCATTTGAGTCAAATCAAGTAATAAAGGTTTGGATTTAATGAATACAAAATTTCATGGCTGTTCGATGCCTGCTTCTTGGTCAGGCTCAGAACTTTTCAGCCTACCCTCATACATGTACCTTATCTTCAAGGGCACAGGCCCCTAAAAGCTGTCAATTTTGGACCAAAAAGGGCTAGTCTGCACACATAAATAAATAAATCAATGAATTTTGGTCAAGCTTCATTACCACCTACACACCCAAACAAAAGTTTGAGTACTCCAGATTTTGGGGACCTTGACCTAATTTTCAAGGTCATTGGCTCCTGAAAACTTAATGTTCAGCCCCAAATGGCTTTTTTATATCCCAACTCATGAAAAAATTGATGAAGTTTGTTCTAACTTGGTACATTTCTAGTTCTGTAATTGGATCAGGAGATATGGTGAAGATAAGTAAAAATTGAACTCTGTTTGGACCCTTGCGATCTTGAAAAGTAGATCCAGGTCATCAAAATCTATTCAAATTTGCCTGGAATTCATTATTTGGTTCAGGACAGGAGATGTGCAAATTGGGGAAAAGTTGGAACTTTCGAAAATATGTTGGGCCCTTTTGACCTTGAAAAGTAGGTAATGGTCATTAAAATTTAGTCAAGTATTTTATGTGTTGAACTGATTATATACCATATCAGACTAGATATCATGATTTGGTCCAGAAGACATACAACAGAATTTTTGTTTTGTCTGTCTGGGTTGAGGTTTTACATCCCTGTCAATACTATTAAGGTCATTTTGGAGATGTTGCTACCAGTTTTTTGGAACTTTTACCTGACATGTAGATAAAATGACATCACAAGCCCTACCGCCCATAGAAACCGCTAGGGTTACAGGAGCCGTCCAACTCACATTGCCTTTTCCTGGGCAGGCTTAGACTTGAGCGGTCCACCAGTACTCAAATTCGATGGATTTCAATGGAAGCTTCATGTAGCCCAGTCAATTTCTCTAAGCCCCAATGGAGTTGAGTCAGAATCATAAAACTTAGTCACTGTTATTTCTGTTCCTGGTGATGTGCTTAGTACAATATGTGGAAGACCTTGTCCAATAGCCTATAACAGTTCCCCATCCCCTTTGCTGGGCGACAAAATTATTATAGACTCATTTGGCAAGTTCTTCCATATATTGTACTTCTTTTTGACTCTATCAAGCTGATTGGCTCCCGCACATCACAGCACGATGAAATAGATGGATTGCATGATGCAGGCAAAGCTGAAGCCAACCACATACAAGTAATGGTAAACCACTAAGAGGATCTTAACCTGCCCAGGCAAAGCATTAGAGTCGGACCACCCATGCCCATTGGATGACAGGGCTTAGATGACATTTCATCTCAAGGTCAGGTAAAGGTCCCACAAAATTGGAAGCAACATCTCCAAAATGACCTACACAATGTTGACAGGGACCTTAAACCTCAAATCAAACAAACTACCAAGCTGATATAAAAGATGTTTTAACAAGAACAATCAAAGTTGGGAGGTGTAAAATTCACAAAGTCCAAATAAAGTGACATATTTTTGCATAGTTTGGCAGCATACCAAAAGATTTCCAAACCTTACCAGTTGTATGCCTCAATCTTTAGTTCAGAATCTGTTAATAAAAGACCACGGACCAGTCCGATATCATTTGGATGAACCCCACCCACCCAGACCTCCCCATGAAATATTAGCTAAATTATATGCAACTAATAATAACTTTTCAATTCAATTTTCACTATATAACAAAGTTTAGAAAGTAGTATAGTATCTCATGAAAAAGAATAATTTCAAAAGTGGAAAAGAAATACAAATGTACTTACTATTGAACAATTTTTATTGCTGGCTGTCAGCAGACTTTTAGGTCTGGTGACAGCGGGCTGTCAGTAGACCTAAAAGTCTGGTGCCAGCTGGCTGTCAGCAGACCTCGCCTTTAGATAATTATTGAGAGGATTCATACCGTCATTATACCGCAAGAAATATTGTGCGCCATTGTCCTTTTTAATGCGTCCGAGACATAGGTTTCATGCATCTTGCGCTTCCGAAAACAAATTGCACTCAAAATTTGTGGGTTCCAACCGCTTCCTAATTTTGCTTCTCTTACCGGTCCATGCAAAATACCTGTAGATCACAGGAGACAACAGACGTTTTACCCTCTGGTAGTAGTTTTATTTATCATTATTATTTATTTTCTTTCCGGTGGTGGTTCTATTGGCTGGCTTGCATGTGCTAAGTACTGGAAATTTTGGATTTTAATTATGGGTTACTTCAAAGCATCGGCTTCTTCAGAAGTAGCCACGTGTCACATCCCTGACCCATTTGAACTGCAATTGGCTAATTATTATTGATTAGCACAGGCCACTTACCGTTAACTGACAGCTCGCGGCAATTGATAAAAAAGCAGCTTTTAAATACCGATGTTGACGATATGCATTTTTATTCTATGCTTACAGTTATATGTATTAGAGACAAACACGGATGCTTTTGATGTTGTTTTTGGCAGACGCACATCATTTTCGTGCGTAAATACGACCAGATTGTCTTTTAATGATAGCGCTTTTTAATGAATATGTTCCTAAATACCTGGACCATGAAAAAATGAAAGATCGTTTTTGCAAATAAAATGTTTGGAATATTCATGATAGAAAAAATATTTAGGGTCGGCGGGAAAAAGCTGGGCACGGTCGGGTAACCGGAACCACACATATATTTTGTTTTGGCCTTATTCTTCCGTTAATTTGGTGAATAATATTATGCATCAAATAGATACAAGAGGGGAAAATTGTTTGATTTGTCCAAAAGCCCTAATAACGACTTGACAGAATTTTTATCATTGCTACGCTTATTTACCCCAGTGCTAAATTTAATCCGTGCGTCATACTGTGTACATGGATGACAATGTATAGTGACCTCTACATGTTGACAGGGGTTCTATCGGCATGGATATAATGTTATAATGCCAGTTTTTGGAAAAATCACGTCTCGTCGTTGCTAGCACACACACTGAAGTATATTTTAGTGTAAAAATGGTATGTTTCTAATGAAGGACAATGGAGAAACAGACGTTCAAAAATGGACCATTTTGAAATGTATTTTTCTTACAAAGTGAATTATTATTTTTTTCTTCCAACAACAAAAATACGCTTTTTAATATGCATGTTTTATATTTATTCATTTAATTTGGGACATTATGGGGCTGTTTTCTAGAAATATGTCAACATGCTAAACACCCATGAATTTTAGCCCACGTGCCAGGAAGACATTTTCATAGTCCTTAATTGTCATCAATAAGCCAAAATATTGAATGAATATATTCTAATTTCGTTATGTTGATCATAAACCTGATAATAGATCATTTTATTTTCAAAACATTGTCTTCATTTTATCAGCTTCAGTATAATTTCAACATTATATCTATCTATCTATCTATCTTCTGATACTGCGTCGGTCACATTTGACCATTACCGCAGGTGTATATTACATACACAACAGGTTTTGCAGGATGAAAGCCTACACAGTAATCATGTAATTACGGTAGGGATCTTTAACCTGCACAGGGGATGGTTCTCCCTGCACAGGGGGCCTCCAGTTAACGTCCCGATCCGAAGGACGGTGCACTTTATGACATTCATCCCTGCAAATGATGCCAATGGAGCGTGTTCGGACACCGAAATTTTATCGCCGCTGCCGGGGATCGAACCCGGTACCTCTAGCATTAATCCGAGCCTTCTCTGACGTTCTCAAAGCCTTTTTTATTTTCTGATTTGGCGGCTTTAACGTCAGAGGAACACCCATAGTGAAAACTCCAATACTGGATTTTTAAGCAGCAAGGCAGAGTTTCCAGTGATTTCTGAACTGATTTTGCGATAACATGAAAACCCATGATAAGTGATCGATTGATAAAACATTTATTATCATCCCTGAATCGCCGAAACAAGTTTACTGACGTTTGAAGGCAGTATTTCTGACCAAGATTTCTGTCGAGCCATAAAAAAACTCATCAAGACACCATTTTGTTTGGTTTGACCTTTTGTGTACCGTATTCGGGTGTGTATTACCCGCATTTGCGTACTACCCGCACCCCCCTTTTTTTGCCAAA
This sequence comes from Lucinisca nassula, assembly GCA_963580285.1. Lineage (NCBI taxonomy): Eukaryota > Metazoa > Mollusca > Bivalvia > Lucinida > Lucinidae > Lucinisca > Lucinisca nassula. Next base: position 145,938 of record CAUZLF010000351.1, on the reverse strand, counting down.
ATCTGGGGGAAAACTGTTATTCTGTTGTATTACCCGCATGGAACATTTGCTGAAATTTTGGTGGATGCGTAAGTGAGAAATAGTAAGAATTTGGCCAGTTTTTGTAACACACAACGGAACGCGCGATCGTCTTCAAAAGGCGGGAAAATGCACGTGCGTGCGAGTATCACCAGAAAGCATGCATTTTGCATTAAAATGTTGAAAAAACTTTACCTGTTCACCATTGTAATTTATTTATTAACCCACATATGCCCGCTGCCCTTTTTTGGGACATCGGCAAACAGTGCAGTCCCAGATCAGACACCCCAGAAAGGCGCCGCAGACGTCTCTTTTTTGGGACATCGGCAAACAGTGCAGTCCCAGATCAGACACATCAGAAAGACGCCGCAGACGTCTGATATGGATTTACACTGTTTGATGATTTATAACGGTTCAATTATGACACTATTGTTAATCCCTGTCACATAATTGCCACCCTGCGGTGCGTGTCGATAAGGTGTGAAAATATGGTCAAGTTATGTCTCTAATTTGCGTTTATTCCCCAATCATAAAATTTAATCCGCAATCAATGTGAAAATTATTTAATTGCTCCTAAGACGAGTTGCTACGACTATTCTACTATCTCGTAAATGGTTATGTTTTGGCGCCAAATAGCAGACGCTTGGTGAGAAAAGTTGAACACTTTAATTTGTGTTAACACATCTGTATGCTGTTGTTGGTATTGACACGGAGCTTACGGAAAACGCTGTTTTCCACAACCGTTTTGCTGTCGAGAATATTTTTACCGTTTCCAAACATTTTTTTATGAGAGAGTATCTCTCTCATAAAAAAATGTTTGGAAAGATAAAAGATAAAACAAAAGCACGTGTGGGGTTGCTGGGGTCCGATGACGTCATTTACCCATCGCGTGCAGAAAAAAAAAATGTAGCGGTGGTTTGTGGGCGGCGGTTTTGATGCCGGAAAACTTTGATGTTCGCATTGAACTTGCTTGTTTATTTCGTTTAAAATCAGAGTTTTAGGAATAATACTCACAAAATTGGGCTTGCTAGTAATGGAGATTGTTTTATTACTCATGTGTAAGTAAAATTGAGTGGACAATTAAACGTTTTTTTATGTCGGGAATCGTAAAAGGATAGAGCATAACACGAGATGCATCGTATTTTCAGCTGACAAAAGTAAAAATAAAATGGTCCAAAAATAATACGGGCGGATTACCCGCACCCTGAACTTGGGCCTGTAATTTGAGGGAAAAAAACTGCGGGTAATACACGCCCAAATACGGTATGTAAATATGTGACGTCATGTTGGTGTAAACATAAAATTTTACCACCGATATATTATCCGGATAAAAGATGTTGTTGGAGGACGAATGCAACTCCTCTTTTCTTTCTTTCTTTCTTTCTACTGATACTGCGATCGGTCACATTTTGCCATTACTCGCAGGTGTACATTACATACACTACAGGTTTTGCAGGATGAAAGCCTACACAATAATCATGTAACTACGGTAGGGTTATTTAACCTGCACAGTGCACAGGGGGGGCTCCAATTAACTTCCCGATCCGAAGGACGGTGCACTTTATGACATTCATCCCTGCAAATGATGCCAAAGGAGCGTGTTCGGACACCGAAATTTTATCGCCGCTGGCGGGGATCGAACCCGGGACCTCTAGCACCAGAGGCAAGTGCACTAACCAATGAGCTATCACGCTCCATTTTGGAGGAGAAAAATTTCAACCTCGCCATAAAAGAACAGCGGGAGATAATTGACCGTGTACTTCAAGGAAATGACACATTTGTGGTGTTACCAACCGACTATGACAAGACCATTTGTTAATTTATATCATGGATTTCGCCAATGCCTTTGACATGGTTCATGTACCTCACAGGAGGCTGTTTGTATAAATTGGATTACTATGGGATAAGAGGATCTACACTCAGATAGTTTGGCTCATGACCCTCTAGGCGCTCACAACAAGTTGTACTTGGGTGGCAAAGCGTCTGATTCAATCCCTCTTCTATCTGGTCTCCCCCAAGGCTCGGTACTCAGACCGGTCCTTTTCTTTTGTATTCGGATAAAATCAGATCATCTGTTCGTTTATTTGCTGATAATTGTTTTGTACAGTAATATATATACTCTTTCTGAGTGCCTTATCTTACAAGATGACCTGAAAAGCCCAGCACTTTGGGAGGCCGATTGGCAGATGAAGTTCAGTGTGGCCAGATGTCACTCAAAGAGGGTGTCATGATACTTAAATTTGGCTACTCATTACACCAGCATACCGGGTACATGCGAGCAGGTTCAATCCGCTAAATACCTTGGTCTCATCATCACTGACGATCTCGATTGGGGTCAGTACGTTTCTGATATTACATCCAAAGCAACTGAGACATTATGATTTCTAAAATGTAATTTGGCTTTTGCTTCAAGGCAGACAAGGGATGTTGCATCCAAACATTGGTTCGACCTCAACTTGAGAATGCATAACCTGTTTGGCACCTCCATGTCAAAACTCAGATACAATAGGTATAGAATGACCGGTGGACGGTTGCTCGATGGACCTGCCGGCGATGACGGAACAAAAGTAGTGTGGGAGATATGCTTGATGAGTTGGAATGGCCATCGCTGGAGACCGGTCATGAGCTGTCCTCTTTAAACTCCTAGCCCAACCCACAGCTTTCACCTTTCTACAGTGTCTCTTAATAAAGATAACTACCTGACCTATGTGACTTGTTCAACTCAAACAAGGGCATCAAAATTAAACAACTGTCAATATCGTAGGTACAAGGCCTAGAGTGATGGCCTGAAGAATTCCTTCTTCCATAGAACTATTCCTCCGTAGAATAGTCTTCCCTCCTATGTGGTAGATGCCAAAAGTACAGAGGCGTTCAAAGGCTGTACGGTATAGATTGGGACTCAGCCACAACAGCCACTAGGAATGTCAATGGTTTCAAAATAACATTGGCTTTTTTCATACAGGATACAGTGTTAAAATGACATTCACTTTCTATTTTATTAAGATTAAAATGAATACATATTCTTTGTTCTCTTGGTCAAGTGTTTTGGTTTATTAATCAAATACTTAACCTGAAGTAAAGGATACCTTTTACTCATGATGCGCGAGGATAGAACACGTAGTTGTTTTTTTTTTTCGAAAGATGTTCCCGTCTGCTTGGCGTTGTTTGTAATTTTGTGGCAATATAGGAAACAGGCTTGCGAATTTTTCGGAACTTTTCCTCGGCTTCGCTGAGCTGTTTCCTTTTTACATCCACTGATCTAATTGACCTACATGTAGTACAGGACTCTCATATGAGGACCTCTTTACCTGGCGTAAAAGAAACCGCGAAGTTCTTGCTAAGAGTGGAGGCAATACTCGGTCCATCCTTGAATCTCCCTTCTGTTAAGTAGTTTAGGTCATAGTACCAAAGCGTTAATCCAAAATCATTAGTCCACAGACAAGATGGCAAATATCAATGTTCAGATCAACAGACATGGACTCCAGAAGAGTGTAATCAGGCGTGAGACTCGCTTAAAACCTTTTTTGTTTAACTTCGTAAGGCAGAAGAACAACACGCGCAGTTCATTTTTATCTGTTCATTGAGCATACATTAGTCATATTAACAAGCACCTAGCCTTTGAGAGCATTCTTGCTGACAGTCAGCATGGTTTCTGCAGCCAAAGGTCTTGTGAAACCCAATTAGTCAAATTTTGCCATGACATTTTAAGCAATCTGGATGCGGCCATAATAACCGTGGCCACTAACAGACTGACTTTATTATCATGGACTTTGCCAAGGTCTTTGACAAGGTACCATACAGAAGGCTATTGTACAAACTGGAATATTGTTGGATAAGAGGATCCACAAATAGGTAGATTAGCTCATGGCACACAAAAAAGTTGCACTTGATGGCCAAGCGCCCCTTTTTATCTGGTGTCCCACAAGGTTCGGTACTTGGACCTGTCCTTTTTAGTATTCATAATTCTAATGCACTCGCGTATGTTTTGTTTGTTTGATTTGAGGTTTAACGTCCCCGTCAACACTGTAAAGGTCATTTTGGAGACGTTGCTTCCAAATTTGTGGGACTTTTACCCGACATTGTGATGAAATGACATCTCAAGCCCTGTCGCCCAATGAAACCAATAGGGTTTATTAGCATGGGCGGTCCGCCTCGCACCGCGCTTCCTGGACAGGCTTAGATCCTCTAAGCGGTTTACCAGTACTATTGTGCGGGCCGGATTCAGCTCTGCGTGGAAGCATCATGCAGCCCATATATTTCTTCAAGCCCCTATGGGCGGGGCCGCACTCGCGTATGTAACGCGACGTCTGATTCTATAACGTCGAACATTTGCGACGGTATATTCTGCGATATACTGTCAGATACCAGAACTCATCAAGAAACATTTTTGATTGGCTGGTATTTGGGTTTACGCAGCTCGCAGTGCTTGCCGTTTTGTGCAAGTAGGACATTTTTTAACAAATCAAATGAATAAATGCATTAGAGTGTAGATAACTGTATTGACAATTGTCATTTATGGAGGTAAATCTTCGGTTTTACGATCGCAAATTACGTTTTTTGCGGCTCCGCTAGCGCGTAAAACTAAATTTTCGACCGTAAAACCGCCGATTTACCTCCCCAAATGACAATTTTCAGAATCAGAATTGCTACTGGTGACACGTCAAATGACACTCATACACCAGGACCTGTGATATGGGAAGTTAGTCCCTAGCTCGAACCAAAGAGGTAAACTTAGCTACACAATCCTCAGCACCTTCAGCTGTCGAATTAATCAAATGGGGAAGGGCATTCCAATCTCTAAATGGTTCGGGGGAAGAACACTTCTTTATAAAGGTCAGTTCTTGCAGCAAGGGTCTGAAACGTCAATGAATGGTGCTTTTATAGTGACTACATTGTAGCTGGGGAAACAAGGCCATCTGTTGGAATGTTGGCAGCACCCTTTATACGTTTGTATAAGAATATAAGCCTACTCTCTCTTCTTTTCTTGAGAGACCCCCAACTTAATGTTCCTAGAATTTCAGTCATGCGTTTCAAAGCATAAATTGCTTGTTACAAATCTAGCAGCTCTATTCTGAACTTTTTCAATTTCTTCATTAAGGGCCAATCCACTTGGGTGCCAGATGCAACTCCATGTTCCAAGATTGGGTAAACAAGTCCCTTATATGCCGTCTCCTTCACATCCTGAGGATACTGATGAAGATTTCGCCTCAGGAAACCAAGTGTTCTATTCGCCTTAGTACACATGTTGCTATTGTGTGTATTCCATCTCAAACCGTGTGTGATTGTCACACCAAGTCACATTTTCGAGGACCGTTCCTTCTAAAGTGTATGAAGCCTCAATTTTATTTGTTCTCTTCCTAGTTATCTTCATAACATTGCATTTAACAGGCTCAAATCTCATGTCCCATTTTCGTGCCCAACATCCTGATCTATCTATATCCTTCTGAAGTTTCATTAAGTCCTCTGTAGCTCTGATTTCCCGATAGCAAGCACAGTCGTCTGCGAACAGTGTTATTTCTGACTGAATGTCAGTGGAAATATTATTAATGTACAGGGAGAATAGCAGCGGATCAAGAACAGTCCCCTGTGGGGCCCCAGATAAACTGGCGCCTATACTGAAGATTCACCATGAACAACAACACGCTGTTTTCTGTAGCAAAGGAAGGAATCTATCCATTTGAGTATCTTCTTCCCAATTACATTACCAAATAATTTGGATTTAAGTAGTTCATGAGGTGGGGTGTCAAAAGCCTCCTCGAAGTTCAAAATTAATGTTACCACCTGGTTATAACCGTGCTCAGCTGAGTTTCGCAACTATGCCTTTTCCTAAATGCATATTGTCTGTCTGACAAAGGTTTATGCTCATCCAAGTAGGCCATGATGTTTGCGCAGACTATGTGTTCAAGCAATTTACATAGAACACAAGTCAGTGACACTGTGCGATAATTACGAGCAAGAGCCCTGTCTTCATTTTAGAAAAGTGGGCAGATGTTCGCAAGGAGCCATTCTTTGGGGATTTCAGCCGTATCGAGAGATTGTAGGAAAAGATTTCGGTTTGATTATTCACAACACCACTTTGGAGCAGGTTCAATCTGCAAAATATCGCGGTATCACCATCAAGGCCGACCTTGATTGGGGTCATCATATTTCAGCGATTACATCAAAAGCAACTAGGCCTTTAGGATTTCTAAGACGTAATTTGGCTTTGCACCTAGGCAGACAAAGGATGTTGCATATAAAACATTGGTTTGCACTCAACTTGAATATATATCACCCATTCGGCATCCCCATGTTAAAACTCAGATTCAGCAGGTTGAGAAGGTTCAGAGGACAGCAGCCCTGTGGACATGTCAGCGATGGCAAAATAAGAGTAGCATCGGTGACATGCTTAGCAAGTTGGAGTGGTCGTCCCTTGATGCCCGTGGTGAGCAGTCCTCTTAAGCATTCTTTTATAATATACACTCAGATATAGTGTCTCTGGATAAAGATAAATACTTGCGCCTGTGACAGCTGCAACTCAAGCGACGGCAAAAAAACAACAACAACAAAAAAAAAAACACAACAAATAACACGATATCGTAGGTACCTGGCCTATAGTGATGCCCTTAATCATTCATTTTTTCCCAGAACTATTCCTCAGTGGAATAGTCCTCCCTCGTCTGCGGTAGATGCCAAGTCCGCAGAGGAGTTCAAAGATCGGGACTCAGAGGTATGCATTTTAGTATACTTCTGTTAATCAGATTGTAAATAGTTTTAAGGACTCATCCAGGGTCCTCCTTTTTTAAGCTTAATTATAAATTTAACCACCAACCCAACTCAGGTAATGGCCATATTTGACCGGCTTAGTATATAAAGTAGAGATAGAGATATAATATTCCCGCCATCTGTCAAAATCGGTAGAATTAGGTCGGTATAAATTTTTACCTCTACACCGCTTACGTGTTTCATCGCATGACCTTTATTACCCAGAGTTCAAGTTTGTAAACAAATGTGGCGATTTTTTTCACACGATCAAATTCAAGTGAGGAGGAATACTTTTTGTAAACAAGGAATCTTTAGGTAATTAATTACAATAGTGCAAAAATATGTATTGAAGAGGACTGTGTTAGGAAAATCACACAAATTAATATATAAACGCACCCAACCGGGTTTAAGGAGTCCACACCCTCCCGATCCTTGGAAGGATCGGCAATATTGGAGTTTTCAAGTGTGGGATTTCTCTGGCTGTAGGTCACTACAGCCAGATATCTCGGGTTACTCTAGCATCAGAGGCAAGTGCACTAACCACTGAGCTATCACGCTCCAGAAATTGTTATAATGTGTCGATGAGTTGTCTTCAAAAAGTGTCGATGAGTTGTCTTCAGTTGTGTCGATGAATTGTCTCCAAAAACCGTGTCGATGAGTTGTCTTGTCGATGAAATGTCTTGTTCCCACAAATCCAGCAGCTCTGAACTTTTTTCAATTTCTACAATATCAACCAATCTATTTATACTGCAGCATCAATGTTGAACAGTAGCAGGTACCTTTTGTCTTTTATCAGGTGCTGTCGCCTTAGACTGTTTTCTTTTCGTAGGCTTTCTTGTTGACGGCATTTTCTTTATCAACGATATTCAACTTTTCACAAAACTGGAAACTTATGTAACTGTCAATTTTTCGCGCCATAAACAACTCTTCAATCTGTCAATTGGAGGATAAACGGGAACAAGACAATTCACTGACAAAGACGGTTTTTGGAGACAATTCACCGACACAATTGAAGACAATTCACCGACACTTTTTGAAGACATTCACCGACACATTTGTATCTATCTTCTTATACTGAGTCGGTCATATTTGGCCATTAACTCAGTTGATCGGGTGGCTAAATTTAGAATCTAGCTAAAAAAAAAAAAAAAGAGAGAGAGGCACTGGATGCGTCCTTAAAACTATTTACAATCTGCATAACAGACATATCCTAAAACGCATACCTCTGAGTCTCAATCTTAATCTTAATAGTCTTTAATGGGTGAGTCGAAAAACCCAAATCTACCCAAATCCACTGTATTTACCCAAATCCACTGTATTTACCCAAATCCACCTGAAAATTACCCATATCCACCTATAGCTGGCCTATTTAAAGTCATTTAAGTTGTTTTTAATGTTTATATGATAGAATCTATCACTTAGGACAAATAAATAATCAAATTTAGTAACTTTGATATTTGGGAAGAAGATAATTACACAATAACTATTTACTGCACATACCTCACCTCGCTCATGAATATGAATCAATTTTCTGTTGCTGATATGGAAAGGGTTTGAACTCAATGTGTAATTAAATAGGTCTTAAACAATACAAATTTAATTTGATATTCTATTGACGATTAAATTAATAAAATGCCATTTATCCGTGTTATCTTTTTTTTAAGATACGCACCTACTAGGCAGGTGTAGTGCGACAAAACATCTTCAAGTCAGAATACACAGATTGCCTTAGGCTCTCCTATGATCATAGCACGCACAGAGATCACCATTACCTGTCTATTTATATTTCTTTATGTTAGATTATAACCAAGCAAATACGAAAGAAAGAAAGAAAGAAAGAAAGAAAGTAAACCTGCCTCATTCTTTTAAGTTCTGCATCCTCGTCAACAGTATTGTATGATTGTAGAAAGAAAGAAAGGAAGAACAAAAGAATGAAGAAAGAAATAAGATGATGGAAAGCATCACGGAAACATGGCTATGTAATTTTGTCGCTAGAGCCCCACCTTGATAAAGTAAAATTGGGGTTCACAGGAACAAAGATTTTTTTTTTAGTTCTGATCAAAAACATTGATTGTGATACACCAAAGAACTGCCTCGTCGAGTCGGTTCTTATGAGTACCCACAATCTACGTTTTGGCCGTTATACGAGAGAAAGACAGGAAGAATAGAAAGGATGAAAAAAGAAATAGAATTTACTCGCTTCTGTGCATTTTGGTTTTCCATCCAAGTCAACAAAATTTTACTTATATTGAAAGAAAATAAAATAAGAACGAATGAATGCCGAAATTAGTAAATAAACGCATATATAATGTTTGAATAGAAAGAAAAAATGAGAGAAAAAATGAAAGAAAGAAAAGATTATTCAACAAATGAACGAACAAATTTTGCAAGCACGAGTCTGAAATTTTTTACCCCCAACACGGTTTGTGGGGATAAACATTATTTCTTTATTACTTCTGCTCAAAACAGATGTACACGTTAGAACCCCCTAACCAAGACGGTCCTAACAAGTGAACACATCCTAAATCTATGTTTTGAGCCCGTTATACAAAAGAAAGAAAGATGCAGTTACCGGCTTCCTTGCATCAAGGTTGTAACGCCCTCGTTTACATGCAGTTTGATTCTTATTCAAAATAAATTTGTTTGTTTGTATTGGAGTTTAACGGTCCAGTCAACACTATTTTAGATCATTTTTGAGCCGGCCAGTTTACACCTATTCATACTTTTCCTGGACAGGCTTATACGTAAGCGGTTAACCAGTACAGTGCACACCTCGCCAGAAACTGCGGCTGCCCTTCTTAAATCAGCGGAAGGGAGAGAATGACCGTAGAAAAGATTTCATGATCGATCTCCACGAAAGAATGTTGCCGAATCCGGCAGGTATCGAACCCGCGTCCTCCTGATCACCAGTCAGACGAGCATCCGACTACTGAGCTATCGGGGCCGCCGGCTATTCAAAAGAAATAAAGAATGCTGAAATAAATACATACTTGAGGGCATACATGATACATGTACGTTTAATAGGAAGGAAGAAAGAAAGAACTGGGAGACAAACGGACATCGAATAAACGCATTCTGGAAACACTCCTATCTGGTTTTGAGCAGCAATACGAAAGCAAGAAAGATGAACACCTGCCTCTTCACCTCTGCCTCTAAGTTCTACGTTCTCGTCAACAAAAGTTCCTTTCACATGTAGTTTTTGACGCATGTTATGGGTGAGTTAGATTGTTGCCAGTCGACCCATTTAGGTTGTTTTTAGTCACCCAACATTACTAAGCACATAAGACTTTTGCTTTGAATGTCCATGTGACATCTGCTGAAAAACATTAATTGTGGGTACTCGTTAAAGCGGCCTCATTGAGGCGGTTATAACGTGTTCCCGCAATCTTTGTTTAGAGAAGAAATATGAAAAAATATTTATCGAACAAAAACTGACTTCACGCCCCGGCTTCAAAAACTTTTCCTGATATTGCTTTTGCGCCCCCGCCCATCAGGGCCTTGAGAAATAGATTAGACTGCACGGTGCTTCCGCGCAGAGCTGAAACCGACCCAACTGGAGAACTGGTAAACAGCTTGGGTCTAAGTCTGCCCAGGAAAAGTGATGCGAGTCGGACCACTCCTTAAACCCTAGTGGTTACTATGTCATTACATCTCAATGTCGGGTAAAAGTCCCCCAATATCGAAAGCAAGGTCTCAAGAATTACCTTAATAGCGTTGACGGGGACGTAAAACCTCATCTCAAACAATCAAATCTGAAACTTGCACAATGAGGCGGTTCTAACGAGTACCGGCAACCTATGTCTTGACGCAGAAATTAGAAAAATAATGTGTACCCCCGGAAACCCCAGTTTTTTTTCATATGAAGTGGGGTTTTGGGGGGTCTTCATTTCACGGACTTTTTCACGTGATGGCGGCGGCATTACGAAATCATGCCTATATAAACGCAAAATAAATAAATAAAATAATAATAATAATAAAACAAAATAATAAAATACAAAACAAAAAAGGAAAAGCGAAACTTATATGCCGAAAAATTGGGAAAGGTCTCCTGTTTCTGCTCTAAAATATAGATTGTGGGTACACGTTAGGGTCGCCTCAGCCAGTTTGTTCTATTACGCACACCCTTATTCTACATTTTAGAAAAAAAAATCTAAGAAAAGCAATGGTAATTAATGTAAAACTCGAATTTAGTGTATAAAAGTGGACTCAATGGGAGCGGAATTCGATAGGGTGTGTGTTTTTATCACGGTATTTTGCACCCCCATCCACGCAAAACAAGAAAGAAAGAACACTTTAATTCTGCAAAACTTGGTTTTACATAGGTTTACATTATTTTTCTTATTTCTTATCAAAACATAGATTTTGGGTAATCGTTAGAACCTCCGCGACGAGTCGGTTCTAACAAGTACCCATGGGCCTCCGTGGCCTAGTGGATAAGAGCGCTGACTCTTAGTCATTAGGTCTCTCACCGCCATAGGTTCGAGCCTCGCTCGGGCCACGTGTGAGACGCCAAGTTCTGCAACGGAAGGTCAGGTGGTTTTTCTCCGGGTACACCTCTGATTAACGATCGGCTCGATATGAGTGAAATAATCTTGAAAGGGCCGTAACCCCCCCCCCCCTCTAACAAGTACCCAGAATCTATGTCTAGAACAGAAGTATGAAAAACACCGCATTTTTTTATCGTGTTTTTCCCCTTTCTTTGTTATTGTTGCAGTATCCTTAGACTTATAAAGTCTGCTGAGATGTGACTTTTTTTTACAAAGCAATCCTTAGATGAAAATATATACCCCATCCTCAAATCTCTCTCTCTATTGAGCTCTCATCACGTTTGAGTCAGGATAAAATAAAATCTGGCCTTACATGGTGGCATAATATAAAATATGGAATGCATGAGCACACCTATTAACATCTAGGACGTATATAAGTCTACAGTATCCTCAATATAACTGAATTTGAACAGGCGTGATTTTATGATGCGCTACATTGTTTTATTGGACTGAACACCGATGCCCAGGTTTTGTTTGTTTGATTCGCGGTTTAACGTCCCCCTCAACACTTTAGAGGTCATTTTAAAGGCAAGGTTTCCTTTTAGTGGGATTTTGCCTCGGCATTGGGGTTAAATTACATCCCAAACCCTGCGTTCCAATTAAACCAATATGGTTTATATGCATGGACGGTCCAACTCGCACCACGCTTCCTGGGCAGTTTTAGAACCTTTAAGCAGTTTTCCAGTATTCCTGTGCGGTTGGTTTCAGCTCTGCGTGGAAGCATTATGCACATCTCGATAACAAGTCCGTGCAACTAAGACCCTCTAAACCCCACTTTATATAGAGGAAAATGGGGTTTACGGGGGTATACATTATTTGCCTTTTGTTCAAAAACATAGACAGACCCGCCTCATTGAGGCGATTCTAACGAGCACCCACAATCTATGTTGAAAGCAAAATATATAAAGATATTACAATTTTTACTTAAAATTTGTACTTTCTGACACCATGTTGGACGCCATGTGTGTGTGTGTGTGTGTGTGTGTGTGTGTGTGTGTGTGTGTGTTTATATAAAATCAATTAAAATCTTTGCCAAGTGATAGCGCATTCACGCACTCAGAATCTGAGTTTACACATGTGGCTTGCAAAAGCGTTCAATCATTTTCCATAAGTGAAAAGTGAAGGCCATGACCAGACTGCGCAGACACGCAGCTTGAACAGTATGTATAGTTAATTTTAGGAAATGGTGTAATATGTCGCTCATTTATGCTAGCAATACGGGTTGTAGGCGCGTGTTAGAACAGTCCTCAAAGATTTGTGTTTCACCATTCTGCTAAAGACTGTGAAATGAGGCGTGTACCGTTTCCTAATGTTGGGAAGCCCTTTTGGGTAGGGGCGATAAGTTTCACAGTCTTTTACACTATGGTCGAAGTTATCCATACTGGAGAGGAACCAATTATTCTTCAATGTTTTTAATAAAGCCCAATCGACCATTGATGAACAGACTTCATTTCAATGTCATGACGTTGGTAATGTTTTTCCGACGCTGTATGCCCACTGGAAAAGTACATACGTCAATATCAATTACCGGTATGTCAAAATAAACGATCGGTACATTGTTGTATGGGTTTATTTGATTGATTCGAGGTTTAATGTCCCCGTTAACACTGTTAATACCATTTTGGAGACGTTGCTTCCAATTTTGTTGGACATTTACCCGACATTGGGATTAAATGACAACTCAAGCCCTTCCACCCAATGAAAGCAATAGGGTTTATATGCATGGACGGTCCGACTCGCACCACTTTGCCTGGGCCGCTTTAGCCCTTCTAAGCGGTTATTCAGTACTCATTTTTGGTATTTATCTAAAAAAAAGTAGACGGCCCCCGCCCATCGGGGCTTAAAGAAATATAACGGCTGCATGATGCTTCCATGCAGAGCTGAATCCGACCCGCACACGAGTTCTGGTAAACCACTTAGAGGATCTAAGCCTACCCAGGCAACGCGGTGTGAGTTGGTCCGTCCAAGCTTATAAATTCTATTGGTTTCATTAGACGACAGGCTTGAGAAGTCATTTCATCTCAATGTCGGGTAAAAGTCCGACAAAATTGGAAGCAACGTCTCAACAATGACCTTTACAATGTTGACGGGGATGTTAAACCTCAAATCAAACAAACAAACAAAACAAAAAGGAAGAAGTAAATTTCCTCTATTTTTGTATACCCTTTTCTATATGAAGTGGGGTTTATGGAATGTTCATTTTACGGACTTGTTCACGTGAGTAAATGAATGTGTGTGTGTGTGTGTGTGTGTGTGTGTGTGTGTGTGTGTGTGTGTGTGTGTGAATTCAGGTTTAACGTCGCTTTGAACAATTTTTCAGTCATATCACGACGGTGTCTGGTTGCGACAGGGAGCTCAATGCTCACTTTTATTGTGCTGTCTCACTGAAGTATCATGTCCCAGACATATTACATGGTACCACACCCAGTCACATTATCCTGACACTGGGTCGACCAGTCCTAGCTCTACCCCGTAAATCTGAGTGCCAAGCGAGGAGCAGCTAGTACCATTCTTAACGACTTTGGTATGTCGCGGCCCAGGATCGAACCCGTGATCTCCCGTTCCAGGGAGCGGACAATCTACCTACTGAGCTATCGGGGCCGGTAATGAATGGGTGTTCTCCGACTCATCGGTGGAGTGGGGGTGGGGGGTCCAAAGAATACCCACAGTCTATGTCTACGATATATATATATTTTTTTTTTAGCAGAACTAATAAAAATAATATGTTCCCCTGTAAACCAAAGCCTTGCTTTATAAAAAGTTGTGTTGTTTTAGCAGAACTAATAAAAATAATATGTTCCCCTGTAAACCAAAGCCTTGCTTTATAAAAAGTTGTGTTGTTTTAGCAGAACTAATAAAAATAATATGTTCCCCTGTAAACCAAAGCCTTACTTTATAAAAAGTTGTGTTTAATAAGGTCGTATATTCTGCGGTATATTCTGCATGTTTTATTTTATTTTTTTATTATTATTCTTTTTTTTTTTCACTCAACCGTCAAACATTCACTTGTCTATTTATTTTCCTTTCCTTTCTTAATAAAATAAATAAATATATGAAGAAATAAATAAATATTTTTTGAGGTTTACAATTATCTAACATTATTTATAATAGACGTGTGTGAACTATGATTATTACAGTGGTAACCCTAGGCAACCAACTGAAAGATGTTTCGTCACACTACAAGCGTTTATAATCCGCCCCCGCCCATAGGGGCTTGAAGAAATATATGGGCTGCACGATGCTTCCACGCAGAGCTGAATCCGGCCCGCACACTAGTACTGGTAAACCGCTTAGAGGATCTAAGCCTGTCCAGGAACTGCGGTGCGAGGCGGACCGTCCATGCTAATAAACCCTATTGGTTTCATTGGGCGACAGGGGTTGAGATGTCATTTCATCTCAGTGTCGGGTAAAAGTCCCACAAAATTGGAAGCAACGTCTCCAAAATGACCTTTACAGTGTTGATGGGGACGTTAAACATCAAATCAAACAAACAAACAAAACAAGCGTTTATCTATAGTGCGTGTTAAATTGTTACAAGTTACTAAATTTGATTATTTATTTGTCCTAAGTGATATATTCTATCATATGAACATAAAAAAACAACTTATATGACTTTAAATGGGCCAGCTATAGGTGGATATGGGTAATTATCAGGTGGATTTGGGTGGATTTGGGTAAATACAGTGGATTTGGGTAGATTTGGGTTTTTCGACTCACCGGTCTTTAATCGTCAGTGATGGTGATACCAAGATCCGGGTCAACTCGGCCCTGAGTCCTGCCAGGTGGTGCATGTGTCCCCCTAAGCCACCAGATTCTGTTTTATCTTTTAACTATACTAACTTCTTCTCGCACTGTATAAACTCATTTCACCTAGTTTGCTTACCTTTTATTTCAGCTAACCCCCTTTAGCACTTGGTATACCGTATACCCTTCTGTTGTCCTCTTATGAGGTTTAGAAGTATCGGAAGAAAGTCGGCCTGAGTCAACTCGGCCGGGTCAACTCGACCTGGTCAAGACGGACTCTAATATAAATTTAGCCTGACGGACGTGTCCTTGATGAAATTATATGCTATATCTCTTATATAATATATTATCTGTGTTATCCTTCCGTTTTTCTGTCTCAGTTCGGTAATTCATATTCCATACATCTTTTCCAGCAGACTTCGATGGTATGGTTGGATTGTCACACAATATTATCATCTCGAATCAATTTGTGGGCAGCAGGTTAATGTCATTTAGAGCAACTTCTAACCGAATAATTTTGTTGTTTTTTTTAAGGTAACCGGGCGCCAAGAGCACATAGGGGCTACCCCAACCAATACTTAAGATGTGGCGTGGTATTTATACTAGACTGGAAAACTACTCAACGGACCAGAAATGAATGTTAACCTCTGATGTGAATCTCGGACCCATGATGGGTCCGAGTGTGAATGTATACATTTGATGTTCACGTACACGAACTAAATACTTTTTTGATCAATACAGCTTGAAGATGTGCATTTGAGTCCGATTCCAACTAATAATTTTCAGAAAATATAACTTTGGTCAAAGGCGAAAAGAATTGTCCATTCACTAATGATTTGTCATATAATGGCAGGCCGAGTTGACCCGGTCGAGTTGACTTGAGGCCGAGCTGACTCAGGGGCCGAGTTGGTTACAGGCCGAGTTGACCCGTTTCCCACTGTACGGGCTTTAAACTCTTCTGCGGACTTGGCATTCACCGCAGAGGAGGGAAGACTATTCCATTGGGGAATAATTCTAGGAAAGAACGAGTTCTTCAGGGCATCACTATAGGACTGGTATCTACGATATTGTGAGTCGTTTACTTTTGATGTCCTTGTTTAGGTCGACACTGTTACAGGGGCCAAGTACCTATCTTTATTAATAGACACTGAATCAGAGTGTATCTTGTAGAAGAATGTTAAAGAGGACTGCTCACGACGGGCCTCCAGGGACGGCCACTCTAGCTCATGCTTCATGTCACACACGCTACTTCTATTTCGCAATCGCCTACAGGTCCATCGAGCAGCTGTCCTCTGCACCTTCTCCACCTGCTGAGTCTGAGTTTTAACATAGGGATGCCAAATGGGTGATGCATATTCAAGTTGAGGGCGAACCAATGTTTTATATGCAAAATCCTTTGTCTGCCTAGGTGCAAAAGCCAAGTTCCGTCTAAGGAATCCTAAAGTCCTAGTTGCTTTTGATGTAATCTGAGATATGTTGACCCCAATCAAGATCGTCAGTGATGGTGATACCAAGATATTTGGCGGATTGAACATGCTCCAAAAGTTGCTGGTGAAGTGTATAGTCAAACTTAATTTGCTTGTCCGGAGTGTGTCGTGACACCCTCATTGAGTGACATTTGGCCACATTGAACTTCATTTGCCAATCGGCCTCCCACTGTGCAAGTTGATCCAGGTCATCTTGTAAAATAAGACAGTCAGAAGGAGAATATGTGTTCATATACAGGACACAATCATCAGCAAACAAACGGACCGATGACCTGATATTATCGGGGAGATCATTAATGGAAACCAAGAAAAGGACCGGTCCAAGGACCGAACCTTGGGGGACTCCAGATAAAACAGGGACTAGATCAGACGCTTGGCCATCAAGTACAACTTGTTGTGAGCGCCCAGAGAGCCATGAGCTAATCCACCTATGTGTGGATCCTCTGATCCATAGTACTCCACTTTATGGAATAGCCTTCTGTGAGGTACCTTGTCAAAGGCCTTAGCGAAGTCCATGACGATCAAGTCAGTCTGTTTGTGGGCACGGTTTATGGCCCCATCCAGATTGCTCACAATGTCATGGTAGAATTAACAAGCTGCGTTTCGCAAGACCTTTGTATATTACATTCATAGCCCAAATAATAAAAAGAAAACATTATTTTGAAAATAAAATTATGTATTATCACGTTTTTGGTTAAAATAAGAAATGTTAAGATCCATTAACTATAGCTTTGATGTTAAAGAACTTTCAGTTACTCAGAAAGAAGGTCCTGGTGAAGAAATGTCTAAGGACGTGTCACCAGTTAACAATTCTGATTCTGATTCTGAACTATTACTTGCATCCCTAAACATAATAAAATTTGCCGAAACCTGGGAAATGTTATTTAACCTACAAAAATGTAAACATTTACATATTGGTGCTCGACAACAGCCAGTCACATGAAATCAGGTCAAGAGCAGATTGAGATCGAAAAAGTAGCTAGTGAAAAAGATTTGGGTGTTATAATAGACAAAGTTTTAAATTTCAGTGAACATATAAGTAGTAAAATCAATAAAGCAAATCGTAACTTGGGAATCAGTTTGGCCCATCGGAGTCTAACTGTTGGTTTTCTTTTGCTCCAGCATTTCAGTGGTTTCTTGCTGTCGAGTCCTCACCGTTGTCTCACCTCTGTGGTTCTTTGATTTTTGTGTTCACGGAGATGTTGCACTGATGAGTTAGGAGGCCTTCATGCGGACTGAACAAATTATTTGTCTAAATTGCGACGGAAGTAAGGGCGAGGATTGTGGCCACGTAAAATCGATTTAAGCCCCCTAGTGGAAATCTTCCACTGACCGTTCCAAGGCGGCTCTTCTGTGGCGATTTATTTATGTTGTTGTTCGTTACTTACTGTGTGTATCACTTTTGTCTTTTTATTTTGGATGGCCATATGGCCATTTTGTGGGAAAGTAACTGTCCTTATGGCCTTCCTTTGTTTAGGTTTCCATTATGGTCTTGTCGCTTAATGTTTAAATACACAGATCCTGGCTGATAAACAGTCCCAAAATCTTTACAATTGCGTGATTCAAACAGTAAGCAGATACATGTAGTCAGTCAATCTCTCTCTCTCTCTCTCTCTCTCTCTCTCTCTCTCTCTCTCTCTCTCTCTCTCTCTCTCTCTCTCTCTCTCTCTCTCTCTCTTATTCACTCGTTAATGTATACTCAATATTTATTTTCAGTCATTCCATTCGGTGCTTTCTTCCATTCCTGTTTATTTTCAAAATACTGAAACACCTATAATTTGCTATAGATATAACAAACCTGTTAGATCTATCATTTTTAATTTCAATAAACTTGTTTCAGATCTTGATATTGATACTAATACTCCTGATTCATGTGATTGTAAAACTCAGTGTATTGCTATCATGCTGCTGGTCATGTAATTACTGGCAATTTGAAAATTATTCCTGATTCTAGGATAAGGAATATAATTTCTAAAGGGCCGAAATATCGGTTTCCTTCTAAAATTGATTTCAGTAAATGTAGAGATGAAATCGCTGCTTCCTTGAATGAAATCGGTAATCGATGGTGTAAGCGAGAGTATGTTGAGCATAAAGCCCTTAAGGACTGGAAACTTAGCATTTTAAAACTAGTGAATAAACGCATTTCTTTCTATTCTCAAAATACTAACTTATTACCTCCTAAGCCCAAGACGTCTTTACGTCATCTTAAACTAGGTATTCAAGAATTTCATAAGAAGTTTGTTTTGGCCCCTGCAGACAAGGCCGCTAACAACGTCGTCGTTGTGTGACGGCTCCACTATGTTAACACGCTTAAGCAGGAGCTTGGTGGTACTAAGGCCTATGAACTTCAGCCTTTAGCTGAAGAGAGAGCTATAGTTGATAAACATGTTTGTCATTCAGCCACCAAGTTTGCTGTGTGTGTTACCGAAGGCAAAGACAATGTAAGCTTCCTACGCTATACTGGTTACCAAAACTTCATAAAAGACCTTACAAAGCAAGGTTTATCGCAAATTCTAGCTCTTGCACTACCACTGAACTTTCTAAATTATTAACTTCCTGTCTTACTGCTATTAAAACGCATGTGATTAAATATTGTGATAAAGTCTTTGAAAGATCGGGAAGAAAGTAGAAGTAAAACAAAGATCAGGAAATCTGTTTTGGTCTATAAAAAAATCGAATGAGGTTTTAAATATATTGAAATCCAGACATTTTCGTGCTTCAAGTCTGTCTACTTACGATTTGTCCTCTCTTTACACTACACTTCCTCATAATCGTATAAAAGAAAAGCTTAATGATTTACTTGAATGGGCTTTTCACAGAGAAGATTCTCTCTATCTTGAATGTAATGTCAGAAATGCATTTTCACGTCTAAAGAGCATAAGAATTATACACTACGGTCATGTCAGAAAGTGCGTGATGCCCTCACCTTTGTACTTGACAATATTTATATTAGATTCGGTACTAAGTTATTTAGACAAATTGTGGGTATTCCGATGGGTATGAATTGCGCACCTCTTGTGGCTGATCTGTTCTTGTATTGTTATGAAACAGACTTCATGTTGTCGCTTTCCATTGATAACCAATCTGAAATTATTGAAGCTTTTAGCTCCACTTCTAGATATTTAGATGATTTATTAAATATTGATATACCTATTTCGATGGTTTGATCAGTCAGATTTACCCTCCAGAACTTCAGTTAAATAAAACAAATTCTTCTGATACCGAGGCCCCGTTTTTGGATTTACATCTATCTATTGTAGATGGGTTTGTTTCGTGCAAAATTTATGATAAACGCGATGACTTTGATTTTGAGATTGTAAATTTTCCTTTTTTTGGATGGTGATGTTCCTCGTGCGCCATCCTATGGCGTTTATATTTCGCAATTAATTCGATTTGCTAGAGTGTGTAGTCATGTAACTGACTTCAAAACTCGTAATAAATTATTAACGGCTAAACTCCTTAATCAGGGTTATCGGTACCATAAACTACGCAAAGCCTTTTCAAAATTTTATAGACGCCATTCTGATTTAATTTCTAAATTCAATATTGGACTTAAAGGTGCATTATTGAGCTATCTGGAAAAAAATGCTTCCAAAAATAAAATACATATAGCCGGTATTTTTCTTTAAAACAATACAAATGAATGCATTTTATGCAAAAATGCAAACAATTATGTTGACAGGTAAACGAGTTTGAGAGGGATTTCCTAACTAGGTTTCGCACACTAGTTAGATATATTTTTAGTTCGTGACAAAAATAGAATCCCCATATATGACATTATGCGACGTTCATTTTTGGCCCTGTTTGCTTAGGCCATGCCTGAATCGGAAGAAATGTGACGCTGAATTTCATGCCATAAGTAACGACACTCAGAGACGATACTGTCGCCATGTATGTGTAAAGTGACAGATTTATTTTTAGAACAGAAATTCCGAACATATGTTCAGAGCTAAGGGTAAACACGAATGAAAACGACCATTTTCACAAAGTTCTGAAGCTGTATTTGGCTCCAAAAGTGTACACATGACAAAGGAGAAGGCACTGAAGATAAAAACCAGAAAAAAATTGAGACCCGGTAGCTCTATAATGCACCTTTAAATCTCTTTTACAACAAGGTCTATCGGAACCCGAATTTTATGGTGACTTAGTATATAAATTCAGAAAAATATATATATAACCGCAATGACTTCAGCACCAAATTTCGTAAAATCATTCTTCGATATAAAAAGATTGGGTACAACATGGATGTTATACGACAGACTGCATGCATGGTAGTTTAACCCAATCACCGTTGGCAACTTTGCTTCCCGGTTTAATTGCACGCCGGTGGGTCAGGCCTCAGATTCTATGACGGCTCCAACGTAAAGTAGAAGTAAAACAAAGATCAGGAATCGATACAATTAACTTACCCCACCCACCAAAGACACCAAAGGGAAAGAAATACAAACATTAGGCGACCAGACCATAATGGAAACCTAAACAAAGGAAGGCCATAAGGACAGTTACTGTCCCACAAAATGGCATATGGCCATCCAAAATAAAAAGACACAAGTGATACACACAGTAAGTAACAAACAACAACATAAATAAATCGCCACAGAAGAACCGCCTTGGAACGGTCAGTGGAAAGATTTCCACTGGGGGGCTTAAATCGATTTTACGTGGCCACAATCCTCGCCCTTACTTCCGTCGCGATTTAGACAAATAATTTGTTCAGTCCGCATGAAGGCCTCCTAACTCATCAGTGCAACATCTCCGTGAACACAAAAAATCAAAGAACCACAGAGGTGAGACAACGGTGAGGACTCGACAGCAAGAAACCACTGAAATGCTGGAGCAAAAGAAAACCAACAGTTAGACTCCGATGGGCCCGACCAGAGACAGAGCATCAGGCACCAACCAACATTACCAAGAATTAGATCTCTCTAATTCTCAATAAGCCTTTACGTTGGTGCCGTCATAGAATCTGAGGCCTGACCCACCGGCGTGCAATTAAAGAGGGAAGCAAAGTTGCCAACGTGATAGGGTTTATTTACCATGCATGCAGTCTGTCGTATAACATCCATGTTGTACCCAATCTTTTTATATCGAAGAATGATTTTTAAGAAATTGGGTGCTGAAGTCTTTGCGGTTATATATTTTGCTGAATTTATATACTAAGTCATCATAAAATTCGGGTTCCGATAGACCTTGTTGCAGAAGAGATTTAAGTCCAATATTGAATTTTGAAATTAAATCAGAATGGCGTCTATAAAATTTTGAAAATGCTTTGCGTAGTTTATGGTACCGATAACCCTGATTAAGGGGTTTAGCCGTTAATAATTTATTACGAGTGTTGAAGTCAGTTACATGACTACACACTCTAGCAAATCGAATTAATTGCGAAATATAAACGTCATAGGATGGCGCACGAGGAACATCACCATCCAAAAAAGGAAAAACATGGCAGTCAAACATGTCAATAATGT
The DNA here is from genome assembly GCA_963580285.1 of Lucinisca nassula. NCBI lineage: Eukaryota > Metazoa > Mollusca > Bivalvia > Lucinida > Lucinidae > Lucinisca > Lucinisca nassula. The sequence goes on along the minus strand of CAUZLF010000351.1, from coordinate 123,930 downwards.
CCATTTAGACCACTGAAATGCTGGAGCAAAAGAAAACCAACAGTTAAACTGCGATGGGCCCGACCAGAGATAGAGCATCAGGCACCAACCAACACTACCTTGAATAAGATCTATCTAATTCTCAATAAGCCTTTACGCTGGAACCGTCATAGAATCTGAGGCCTGACCCACCGGCATGCAATTAAAGAGGGAAGCAAAGTTGTCAACCGTGATTGGGTTAACTACCATGCATGCAGTCTGTCGTATAACATCCATGTTGTACCCAATCTTTTTATATCGAAGAATGATTTTACGAAATAGGGTGCTGAAGTCATTGCGGTTATAAATATATTTTTCTGAATTTATATACTAAGTCACCATAAAATTCGGGTTCCGATAGACCTTGTTGCAGAAGAGATTTAAGTCCAAAATTGAATTTTGAAATCAAATCAGAATGACATCTATAAATTTTTGAAAAGGCTTTGCGTAGTTTATGGTACCGATAACCCTGATTAAGAAGTTTAGCCGTTAACAATTTATTACGAGTGTTGAAGTTAGTTACATTACTTTACACTCTGGCAAATCGAATTAATTGCGAAATATAAACGCCATAGGATGGCGCACGAGGAACATCACCATCCAAAAAAAGGAAAATTTACAATCTCAAAATCAAAATCATCGCGTTTATCATAAATTTTGCACGAAACAAACCCATCTACAATAGATAAATGTAAATCCAAAAACGGGGCCTCGGTATCAGAAGAATTTGCTTTATTTAACTGTGAAATTTCTGGGGGGTAAATTTGACTGATCAAACCACCGAAATAGGCATTATCAATATTTAATAAATCATCCAAATATCTAGAAGTGGAGCTAACAGCTTCTATGATTTCAGACTGGTTTTCAGCAGAAAGGGACATCATGAAGTCTCTTTCATAACAAAACAAAAACAACTTAATGTGTGTATCACTTGTGTCTTTTTATTTTGGATGACCATATGGCCATTTTGTGGGAAAGTAACTGTCCTTATGGCCTTCCTTTGTTTAGGTTTCCATTATGGTCTGGCCGCTTTGTATTTGTGTTTCTTTCCCTTTGGTGTCTTTGATGGGTGGAGTAAGTTAATTGTATCGATTCCTGGTTTTTGTTTTACTTTTACTTTGCCAACATTGTTGCAGATGAGATTTAAGTCCAATATTGAATTTTGAAATTAAATCAGAATGACGTCTATAAAATTTAGAAAAGGCTTTGCGTAGTTTATGGTACCGATAACCCTGATTAAGAAGTTTAGCCGTTAACAATATATTACGAAGCCGTCAAACAACGACCACATTAATAGCGGCCTTATCAGCTGGAGCCAAAACAAACTTCCTATGAAATTCTTGATAACCAAGTTTAAGGTGACATAAAGACGTCTTACGGTGGAATAAGTTAATTGTATCGATTCCTGATCTTTGTTTTACTTCTACTTTAGGTTTAGGAGGTAATAAGTTCGTATTTTGCGAATAAAAAGAAATGCGTTTGTTCACTAATTTCAGAATGCTAAGTTCTCGAAGTCCAGAATAGATGTGTCTACATGTCCCCCTGTGTTCAAGATTTTTACCCAATCATTAATAACCGTGCTCAACTGAGTTACACAACTATGCCTTTTCCTAAAAGCATGCTGACTATCTGAGAAAAGTTTATGTTCAGCCAATTGAGTCATAATGTTTGAGCACACTATGTGTTCAAGCAATTTACACAGACCACAGGACAGGGACACTTGGCGATAATTAGGAGCCCTTTCTCCATTTTGGAAGAGTGGGCAAATGTTCGCTTGGAGCCATTCTTCGGGAATTTCACCAGTGTCATGAGATTGTTCGAACAGATGTGCAAAAACTGGACCTAACTCATTTGCTACTTCCTTCAGGACACTAGGATGAAGCGCATCAGGTCCTAAAGCTTTAGACGTTTTTTTTTTTTGTTTGGGTTTTACGGCCCTTTCAAGATTATTTCACTCATATCGAGCCGATCGTTAATCATAGGTGGGCGAAAACCGGAGTACCCGGAGAAAAACCACCTGACCTTCCGTTGCAGAACTTGGCGTCTCACACGTGACCCGAGCGAGGCTCGAACCCACGGCGGTGAGAGACCTAATGTCTAAGAGTCAGCGCTCTTATCCATTAGGCCACGGAGGCCCGTAGCTTTTGACGGGTTCAATCCTTTAAATAAATTGAAGGACTTACTGAAGCTTCAGCTTGATGTTAGGCACGAAAATGTGGCATGAGATTTCTGCCCGTTACATGCAATACTATGCAGATAACTAGGAAGAGAACCGATAAATTGAGATTTCACTTCTATTTCTTACACTATAGAGGGAACGGTCCTCGAAATTGTGAATTCCATTAAAAACCTAGGTGAGACAATTACACACGATTTGAGACAGAATACACATATTAGCAACAAGTGTAATAAGGCGAAAAGAATGCTTGGTGTCCTTAGGCGAAATCTTCATCAGTGTCCTCAGGGTGTGTCAAAAGGAGGCCGCATATAAGGAATTTGTCCGCCCAATCTTGGAATATGGTAGTTGCATCTGGGACCCCAGTGGAGTGATTCTTAATGAAGAGATCGAAAAAGTTCAGAATAGAGCTTTCTTCCATTCCTGCTTATTTTTTAAAATACTGAAACACCTATAATTTGCTATAAATATAACAAACTTGTTAGAGCTATCATTTTTAATTTCAATAAACTTGTTTCAGATCTTGATATTGATACTAATACTCCTGATTCATGTGATTGTAAAAACTCAGTGAATTGCTATCCTGCTGCTGGTCATGTAATTACTGGCAATTTGAAATTATTCCTGATTCTAGGATAAGGAATATAATTTCTAAAGGCCCGAAATATCGGTTTCCGTCTAAAATTGATTTCAGTAAATGCAGAGATTAAATCGCTGCTTCCTTTAATGAATTCGGTAATCGATGGTGTAAGCGAGAGCATGTTGAGCATAAAGCCCTTAAGGACTGGAAACTTAGCATTTTAAAACTAGTGAATAAACGCATTTCTTTCTATTCTCAAAATACTAACTTATTACCTCCTAAGCCTAAGACGTCTTTACGTCATCTTAAACTAGGTATTCAAGAATTTCATAAGAAGTTTGTTTTGGACCCTGCAGACAAGGCCGCTAACAACGTCGTCGTTGTGTGACGGCTCCACTATGTAAACACGCTTAACCAGGAGCTTGGTGGTACTAAGGCCTATGAACTTCAGCCTTAAGCTGAAGAGAGAGCTATAGTAGATGAACATATTTGTCATTCAGCCACCAAGTTTGCTGTGTGTGTTACCGAAGGCCAAGACAAGCTTCCTACGCTATACTGGTTACCAAAACTTCATAAAAGACCTTACAAAGCACGGTTTATTGCAAATTCTAGCTCTTGCACTACCACTGAACTTTCTAAATAATTAACTTCCTGTCTTACTGCTATTAAAACGCATGTGATTAAATATTGTGATAAAGTCTTTGAAAGATCAGGAAGAAATCTGTTTTGGTCTATAAAAAATTCAAATGAGGTTTTAAATATATTGAAATCCAGACGTTTTCGTGCTTCTAGTCTGTCTACTTACGATTTTTTCACTCTTTACACTACACTTTTCCTGTAAAAGAAAAGCTTAATGATTTAATTGAATGGGCTTTTCACAGAGAAGATTCTCTCTATCTTGCATGTAATGTCAGAAATGCATCTTTCACTTCTAAAGAGCATAAGAATTATACACTTTAGTCTTGTCAGAAAGTGTGTGATGCCCTCACCTTTCTACTTGACAATATTTATATTAGATTCGGCACTAAGTTATTTAGACAAATTGTGGGTATTCCGATGGGTACGAATTGCGCACCTCTTGTGGCTGATCTGTTCTTGTATTGTTATGAAAGAGACTTCATGTTGTCGCTTTCCATTGATAACCAATCTGAAATTATTGAAGCTTTTAGCTCAACTTCTAGATATTTAGATGATTTATTAAATATTAATAATACTTATTTCGATGGTTTGATCAGTCAGATTTACCCCCCCCCCCCCCCCCAGAACTTCAGTTAAATAAAGCAAATGCTTCTGATACCGAGGCCCCGTTTTTGGATTTACAACTATCTATTGTAGATGGGTTTGTTTCGTGCAAAATTTATGATAAACGAGGTGACTTTGATTTTGAGATTGTAAATTTTCCTTTTTGGTTGGTGATGTTCCTCGTGCGCCATCCTATGACGTTTATATTTCGCAATTAATTCGATTTGCTAGAGTGTGTAGTCATGTATCTGACTTCAACACTCGAAATAAATTATTAACGGCTAAGCTTCTTAATCAGGGACCATAAACTACGCAAAGCATTTTCAAAATTTTATAGACGCCATTCTGATTTAATTTCAAAATTCAATATTTGACTTAAATCTCTTCTGCAACAAGGTCTATCGAACCCGAATTTTATGGTGACTTATTATATAAGTTCAGAAAAATATATAACCGCAATGACTTCAGCACCCAATTTCGTAAAATTCGATATAAAAAGATTGGGCACAACATGGATGTTATACGACAGACTGCATGCATGGTAGTTAACCGAATCACGGTTGGCAACTTTGCTTCCCTATTTAATTGCACGCCGGTGGGTCAGGCCTCAGATTCTATGACGGTTCCAACGTAAAGGCTTATTGAGAATTAGAGAGATCTAATTCAAGGTAATGTTGGTTGGTGCCTGATGCTCTGTCTCTGGTCGGGCCCATCGGAGTCTAACTGTTGGTTTTCTTTTGCTCCAGCATCTCAGTGGTTTTTGCTGTCGAGTCCTCCACCGTTGTCTCACCTCTGTGGTTCTTTGATTATTGTGTTCACGGAGGTGTTGCACTGATGAGTTAGGAGGCCTTCTTGCGGACTGAACAAATTATTTGTCAAAATCGCGACGGAAGTAAGGGCGGGATTGTGGCCACGTAAAATCGATTTAAGCACCCCCCCCCAACCCCAGTGGAATTCTTTTCACTGACAGTTCCAAGGCGGTTCTTCTGTGGCGGTTTATTTATGTTGTTGTTTGTTACTACTCACTGTGTGTATCACTTGTGTCTTTTTATTTTTGGATGGCCATTTGGCCATTTTGTGGGAAAGTAACTGTCCTTATGGCCATCCTTTGTTTAGGTTTCCATTGCGGTCTGGTCGCTTCATGTTTGTGTTTCTTTCCCTTTGGTGTCTTTGATTGGTGGAGTAAGTTAATTTTATCGATTCCTGATCTTTGTTTTACTTCTACTTCACACTGACCAAAGTTTTGTGCCCTTGAGCAAGGCACTTCATCCACATTGATCAAAAATAGAGTACTGGTTACCACCCAGGAAATCCTGCTCGTAATGCTCAGATGTGAGCGAGTAGCAGTAATAGGAGAAAAAAAAAGAAGAAAACTCCTCGCGGGGACATAGACTTTTGCTTCCAAAGGATCTAACTATTCAGAACTTATACTTTTATACAAAGGTCCAAAGGATGCTGCCAGCATTCCTACATGCAGTTGACCTTATTCTCCCAACTAGGCTCTGTAGAAATCATTATTCACTGGCGTTTCAGACCCCTTCTGCAAGAACAGACATCTATAAAGAATCGTTCTTCCCTCGAACCATTTGAGATTGAAATGCCCTTCCCGATTCGATCATATTAGTAGTATGAAATGTGAGACAGGAGCCGGAGTTTCTGGTTCCGGTTCCTCGTTTTGTTTTGTTTTGTTCTTTGTTCTGGTTCTTTTGTTCTGGTTGCCCGTTACGTAATTGTTATGTAAAGGTATGCCGTTATTGTTACAAAGGATGTGCGAAAATATGTTAAGCCGATTCTTAAACAATGCTTGTTTTCTTAGCAACACGGTGTGATATGTCAATGTTGATGCTGAGACCAGCGCTATGAATGAACATGTTGATGTTAGTTTTGAAAGAGAGAATTTCGAAAATGATAATATTGTCATTCCAAATCTCTGCTACGAATGTTTTCCTGATAGTCAAAGGCACACACTTCTGAATGCAAACGTGTAGACACTGACAATGGCTAGCGAAGATTCAGAGGCTGCGTTCAGCGAAAGCTTGTTGGTAAACAGCAAGCCTGATGCTGAAAATCGAGCAGAGGACAAACCAACCGTTTTACCTATAGTAACCAGCGACTGGCGCTGGTGTGGTGCTCGCGTGCCAAAGAATCAAGTTACGTACATGACGCAGGTTGTTCTGGTTTACAGTATCATAGCAGTCTCGCTTTCGCAACTGATATTGCAGTCGTCTGACAGGGAGCTGTGGCTCATTCTTCTGAGCACTTCTGTTGGATATGTTTTGCCGTCCCCAAGCCTAAAGTTTTTGAAACCTAAGCTCTTCATTACCTCAGCTGCCGCCACTGCGACATTGTCGTCGTCAACAACAGCCGTATCGTCGTCATTTGCGCAGCCTTGCTCGACAGAGAAAGCTGATTGCGTTAGTACCGAAACTGAGCTAGGGAACAGTACAGGTGAATGAAACAAATTCTAAAGAAAAAGACGGCCATGAACAGCAAAGAACAGTACTTACAGAAAGTTTATACCGATCCGGGTCATCCTGCCAGTTTCTCGGGCCCGGCTAAGCTGAAACAGGTGCTAGACCGGGAGGGGAGAATTAAAGTGAGTAAAAAGGATATTAGTTCCTTCTTGGAGAAGCAGGATTCTTATACCGTGAACCGGCCCGTAAGACGCATCTTTCGACGGGGCCGCATAGTGACCAGGGGCATTAGGGACCAGTATGACTTAGATTTAGTTGACATGGGGAGGCTGTCGAAATTCAATGATAATGTCAAGTTTTTGCTGACGGCCATCGATGCTTTTAGTCGAGTTGCGATGGTGAAGCCATTGAAAAATAAAACTGCCCAAACTGTTCTTGATGCACTGAAAACAATGCTGTCGGGGAATTATAGGCCCCGAGCCATTCGGTCAGATATGGGGTCAGAGTTCAAAAATTCTAAATTATCGGAGTTTTTGGAAGCAAACAATATCAAACACTTTTTCGCTCACCCGCCACTTAAGGCCCAAATAGTGGAGCGCTTTAACCAGAGCCTTAAGCAGCTAATATACCGATATCTCCATAACAGAAGTACATATCGCTACATAGACAGACTTGAAGAGATAGTAAGAAGCTACAATACGAGGCCACATCGAGCTTTGGGCTTGCTGAGCCCTAGCGAAGTTTCGAAGAGTAACGAAATTCCTTTGTGGAACGAAATGTACATTAATAGGCCGTACAGGAAACGCAAACACCGTGCATTGAAAGGCTCGAGTCGCAACAAATTAAGACCTGTAGCTCAGTTTTCTTTCAAGGAAAGAGACCTGGTTCGTGTAAGCTTCAACAGACGATCCTTTGAAAGGAGCTTTCATCAGCGTTTCTCTGAAGAGGTATTCCGTATTCGACGCCGTTTTCTCAGAGAAAATATACCCGTGTACCTGCTTGCCGATCTCAAGGGGGAGATTGTACAGGGCTACTTTTACGGTCCAGAACTCCAGAAGGTGTCATTGCTAGATGACCAGCTTTTCAAAGTGCAGAAGATCTTAAAACGGAGGGGAAAAGGGCGAAACCGTGAAGTCCTTGTTCGTTTCCTTGGGTATCCACCTAAATTTGACCAGTGGTTACCAATAAGCGCTGTAGAATCCATTTGAATATACGCCGGGATGAATCAAGGCCGCGAGGTTTATGCCGAGCTGAGAAGTTTCGACTCCCTGGAGTACTTTCCTCACAACAACGCTGCGTCTTTTCGGGTTCAGTTCGATCGAGAGATGAGATTTGAGGGCCTTTGGGAACTGGCACTGAAAGCCATCAGTGTCGAATGCAATTCAAAAGACCGTAGTTTAGCGGGAAGGAATTTATACATATACACGGATATCATTGACTTATCCTTCGTGGGTGGAAGCTTAAAACAGATCTTAAAACGTGTAAGCCTTAGGCAAGGCATAAAATCAGATAATCGGATTTCTTACCAGACAAACGAAACTGACAAAGGCTGTCATTGCTGCTATTATAAACGTGTGACAATACCACATTGTCTATCTATTGAAATCCGCATCGAGGACGATAGAGGTAATCTATTTCGTTTTTCCAAAGACTGCAACGTCAGTATGTCAATACACTTCAGACAAATCAGTAAGATATAGGATGAACGAAGAAAGCTCGAACGGCCAACAAGTATGAAGTATGACTGACAAATTTGCGAATCTGTACATACCTGACTATCAAGCTTGGGAGATTTTCTACGAAAAAACAGCTAAAAGAAGCAACAGGGTCGGTTTCGGACTAGAAACAGAAAGTGAGGCAGTGAAGGAACAGCAGCAGAAAAGTCTCGTCATAGATCCACAGCGAGTTAAACACTGTGAGCAGAACCACAACGCTGAGCCGAAAATTATAAACGTAATCAGTCCGACCGAACAGACAGTCCAGCAGGCAGCTAATGTTATGAAAAAGGCTGGAATAAAGACCAAAAGAAAGTGCTCTGGTAAGAAGAAATCCAAAGATAGCCGTCGGAAGAAGGCCAAGAACCAGAAAAGGAACAGTAAAAAGCGAGCATCAGGTTTCAATTACCGAACGCTTGGGGATATATTTAGCAAGCGCAAGTGAGACTGTCATATCGTTTAAGGAGGTAGACAAGGCGACACTTTAAGTATGTCCGTTTTTTCGCCAGACAGTGGAAGCGACGTTGCGCCGCCGGGTCTAGATTTATTCAGTCTCCCACCAAACCAAGTCGCTGTTTTAAAACGATATTTCGAGGACGTCAGGCCCATTTCTCAGTATAATGGATTGAATCCTCTTACTTTTGAAATGAATCTCCAGGGGGATGTCTACACCGATTTGTCTTAGAGCAAACTTTTCCTCAAAGTTCGCATTCTTAAATCTGATGGAAGTAGGTTAGGGCAGGACGATCTTGTGTCTCCAGTGAATCTCATGTTCCATGCGATGTTTTCTGAGATTGATGTGAGACTGAATGGCTCGCTTGTCTATAGCTCGGGTAACTTTTATCCTTACGTGGCGTACTTTCATAATTTGCTGCGTGAAAGTGAGCATGCAAAGAAAACAAAACTGACAGAACAGCTCTACTATGCAGATACTGTAGGTTTTTTCGATGAAACCAATCCAAACGGTGGAAATTTCGGCCTCTTTACGAGGCATCAGCTCGGAAAATCCTCAAAATTAATAGAGATGGCTGGACACCTGATAGGGGACTGCTTAATGCTCGACAGGTACCTCGTGAATGGAGTTAAACTGGGAATAACGTTAAAAAGAAGCTCGCCAAAATTTTGTCTAATGAGTACACAGGACGTGGCTGCGACAGGAGAAAACTATCAGGTCGTGATTGAAGATGCTTTCTTCAGGTTATATAGACTTAAGATAAATCCTGCTATATTGGTGGCGCACAGCAAACTTTTGAAATCAGTGTCAGCGAAATACCCATATACTAAGAGAAATGTCAAATGTTGCAACGTGCCCCCGAATCAGACAGTATTTCATTGGGATCATATATCAGAGTCGCCGCTGCCCAGATTCGTAATTGTTGCTTTTTGTAATAACAATGGCACGGCCGGTAGCTACTTACACTCACCATTCAATTTCATTAACTTTGACCTGCGGGTTATCGCCCTTCATGTTAACGGGGTGTCGGTTCCAGCGGAACCCATCGATGTTTTCTACGACAATGCTGGAACTGAAGGCATGCGCACTCTACAGGTGTTTGACAGGTTTTTCGAAAGTTTCGTGGGACATGGTATAAACTTTGACCGTGAAGATATTGGGAAAGGTTATGCCATATACATTTTCAATTTAGACCCAGACTTCAGTGAGACTGTTCAATTTCCACTCTTAAAAAGCGGAGAACTGTCCTTAAGTGTTAGGCTAGGCACGCCCCTCATTGAAGGAGCAACTTGCATCTTGTACTCAGAACGCTACGGGATGTTAGAACTTGATGAAACCAGAAATGTCACAGTTACTTGATTGATTGATTGATTGATTGATTGATTGATTGATTGATTAATTGATTTATTTATTTATTGATCTATTTATCTATTTATTTATTGACCTATTTATTTATTTATTTATTTATTTATTTAGCAGTAGTGTTTTCTCAAATAAAATATGTATAGTTAAAAGCAGTGTTTATTCTTATTTCTGCCACGCTATCAGACTGCATTTAACCCATAAGTGATCATAGAATCCTCCACTTAATTGATAGCTTTAGACAGGTCCATTTCCTGATGTCGGTTTGCCATTTTGACCAAACAAAAATGCCTGTACTTCCAGTAAACAGTGTAGATTCTGATCAGATGCCGCATCTGTGCCCGCTAAACCCCAACTTATGGAGATTAAAGTGGTGTCATCACGAAAACATGCCTTAATATTTTTTGACCCCCCTCAAACCCCACTTTTAAATAGTAAAACTGGGGTTCACAGGGGTAAACATTTTTTCTGCTCAAAACATAGATTGTAGGTACTCGATAGAACTGTCTCGTCGAGGCGGTTAGAACTATCGAGTACCAACAATATATGTTTAGAGCAGAAATGAAACTGTCTTTTTTTCAATCAGAGAAATGACAAAACGCATTATTTCACACGAATGTGAATAATTTGTGCCAGCGGCTTTTACTGTTTGCAATCACGCGTGGCTGTGATTGACAGACAATACTGTTTTCACATAACTTAACGACCTTAATTGTTGTTGCACTTAATACTTATGATTGCCTGGCGACATGTTTTTGTAACCAAAACCAGATAAGTATGCCGGGAATTTAAAATGCACCGTCTGATCGGGATCTTCACTGTTTGCCAATGACCCAGTACAATCGCCTAGTCCAGATTGTACATTTTACACATATATGTAGACTATTTTAGCCGTGCCCTAAATTTATCCATGATTAACGACGGTCACGTGGACAATAGCGGACGGGAAGCTTCTGAAATTGGTAGCTTTGGGATGATTGATAAATCAATCAAAAATGTACAGTAAATGATCCGGGAACTGCATGACGTTCGAATTGCCATGATTGGTGCCCTTTGAGGCGGTTTGAACTCGTGTCATTCTAATAAGTTCCCTTTTTTCATGGTGTGGTTGCAGTTTACTTTGCATAATCTCTCTTTCATTTGCAATATAAACAAACACATATTTTAGGTTTTCTTTTGCTAATAGGGCATAATTAATTTTATTGAAAGTCTAATCGGAATTTTAAAGAATGCCTGTTAAAGATAATATTTTAATGGTATTATGTCAGCTTGCTCTTAATCTGAAAGAACGCCCTCCCTATTGGTATTCAGTATTCCCCGCAGCGAACAAATCCCCCTAATAAGGTGTTTTCACAATAAACTGAAAAAGAAAAAATCATTTCTCAAATCGTTCACATTTATTCTGGTTTTATTTTTATTAAGAGTATTTTTTTCTATTGGATTAACTGTGCTTCTGGTGCCTATGAGACAGCATAAATGCACAAAATTGGTCAACATAATTCATTCATGTATAAGAATGTTGATCAAATAGCACCGTTCTCTTAAAATGGCAAACACTGAAGATAGTGATTCGGACTTGGACTTTGTGTCAAGTATTTTCAGCTGTAATGCCAATGATATCAGCTCAGTTGACAAATCTAGACTACAGAAAGAAGTAGACAGACTGGACGCTGTCGTGTACAAGAAAGCGCAAAATTACGTATGTAGCCAATTTGGGGTTTCTTTCTTACATGAAAAGAGTTTGCGCCGACACCAGAGGGAAAAAAGATGCGCAAAATCTAAGACAAACTTTATCTGCCAGAACTGCGGTAAAACTTACACCAAACGGGCCTTTCTCGTCACTCACACTGAACGCGGAAAGTGTACTCGACCAAGAAATTTCCTTTCTAGTGCTACTGATGCTGGAAAAAGACATCAATGCGAAACATGCGGTCGTGTTTTTTCAAAGGGGAGCAATCTGACCAGGCATTTACCGAAATGCAGAGGCACTGCTAAAACAGTTAGTGAAATATTTGAATGTAGGCGTTGCAGTAAAAAATTTGCAAGCGCAGGCGCGCTGAAATTACACACAAAAACACACGATAAACAAGGCCCCTTAACGAGAAATGCTCCAAATTGCGGTGCCTCTGACAATAACGGGAGTGGGCAAGGCAGTGTATCGGGAAGCATTGGTGATGGTGGTGGTGGTGATGATGATGATGATGATGATGATGATGATGATGATGATGATGATGATGATTTCCAAACTAGGCGCTCTTTATTCCAAGGGACTCTTATTAGGTACAAACTCACAGCTCAGCAGGCGGAGCAGCAGGACCTCATGTATTTTTTCTCTACTCGGAGACGAAACCTTCGACAAAACATTGTTAGGGAATTACGCCGCTGGAAACAACTAAAATGGTATGTTATTGTAAAGATTGATATGGCCCGATACAACTCGGATGGAGAACTGGTTGACCAGGGCACACCAGTTTTCAGATCCTACACTAGACAAGTTCTAGTCCCTGATGTCATAGACGCTCAGATAGATGAGGCGTTCTTCAAAATGTTGAACAGTCTGGACGCCTTTAGAGCCGAAGGCTCCTCTTGGCATATAAGAAAAATAATCGAAATGCAACAAACCCTGGCTAAATTTAGACCCCTGGGAGGTTCGTGCACACACTATCAACCGCCGGAACATCTGCTCCGGAAAAGATGCCTTTTGAATGTGACTGGGCCACCAGAATTAAATGGACACTGTTTTAAATATGCTGTACTCGGTGGGTTGTATACTGATACTGATGTAACCGGCCAACTGCCTTGGTTTTATCTTCACCAGCATAGCCACAGGCTGAAATTCGAGGGACTAGAGGGCTGCGGAAGATACATGCCGGTGACCAAAATTGGCGAGTTTGAACAGAACAACGGGCTTTCTATCAACGTCTACGGCTACGAAGACGCGGAAGTCTTCCCAATCCACGTCACTAAGAATTTCAAACGGGAAAGACACGTTAATTAACTGCTACTGCCTCCTCAACCGGAAGATACCGACGAGCAGACAGAAATAGAAAATTTCGAAACCATTGCAGATCACCGCCGTGGCCATTACTGTGTCATTAAGAATATGAGTAGACTATTATCAGAACAGCTAACCCACCATAATGCACAAAGGTTCATATGTATGCGGTGCCTAACTTGCAAGTACTCGGCCGAAAGCTTGAAGGAGCACGAGGACTTGTGCTTTCAGGAAGAAGAAGACCCCGTGAAATGTGTCATGCCAGGGCCCTATGACAAATGGCTTAAGTTCAGAAACTTGGGAAAGCAAATGAGAGTGAGTTTTGTTATAGTGGTCTGCTTTGGCTGCTACACCGTCCCTCTGCTTTCAGACCAGGAACCTGTACATGGATTTGAGATACGCGAGAGACGCCTTGACCCATGCTGCTATTCATACGTTAGAATAAGCGTGGACAACTCGTACGTGAAGGATCCTGTGTATTTTAGAGGGTCCAGTGCAACAGAAACTATGACCAGTTTTTTGTCGGCAATGGCAGCTGAAGAACAAGAAGTATTTTCCATACTGGCTCAAACAGCACCAATGACGTGGTGTGACGAAGGGCTGGCAAATATTGAGGCTTCCAATGATCACTGCTTTGTCTGTTTAGATCCTTTTCTTCCTGGTGAAAAATTAGTTGTTGATCACAGCCATGTCAGTGGTGAGTAGTTAGCACATTCTGTAAAATGCCAATACACTGAACAAAGCGACAACCCCTCTTTGACTTCAAAATTTTAGATAATGTCGCCACTGTGGTTCGAACCCATCTCTGTTCACATTTGAGACGCTAAATGTTGTGACAGAAGGTCATGTATTTTCCCCAGCTAGTCCGGTTTTCGCCAACCTCCGGTCGGCTCGAAATGAGTGAAATAATCTTGAAAGGGCCGTAACACAAAATAAAACATATAAATATTTATATATATATATTGATAAAATAATGAAAATAATAATGTAGATAACCCACGCAATCCAAATAAATTATTGGGCAAACGCCCTTGTAAACCTCACTTTGCAATGACAAAAAGTTTTGTAGTTTTTCATTTGATACGGTTTTTCGTACTTCTGCTTCATGACATGTAAAAATTATGTCCAAAAGTCGAAATAAAACCTTCATTGTAAAAACCGCTCCGATTTCAGGAAAATGTTGCAAATTAACAGCTATTAAATGATCCAGCGCATGACAAAACCTACAAGAAATGCTTGAAGGACCAGCGAAGACTCGGATCAGCCGGCGCTTCGCGCAGCCTGTTCAGAGCTTTCGCTGAGCATTTGTCATGCGTCAGCAAATGAAGTGAAAACGGAATTAATATACTCTGATATTAAATATTTTTCTCTGCAATTTCATTTCAGGAAAAGTTCGAGGAAGATGTCACAATAGCTGTAACCTGCGTATGAGAGAGGCAAATTTCCTGCCTGTGGTACTTCAAAATCTGAGTCAATATGAGGGAAGACTTATAATGCAGGCTGTTTCCAGGTACGGACAACGGTCGGTTTCCGTCGTCCCCAAAAATCTAGAGACTTATGTATCAATATCTGTGAATCGCTGTCGTTTTTTTTGGACTTTTCCAGGTTCTTGAAAGCACCGTTGCCCGATTTAGTTGAAATTCGCGATCAAAATCAGGGCTGGGATCATTCAAATTCGTTGCCCAATACATCCCTGAAGAACACGTGGACTTAGCTGTAAGAAAACATGTATTCTGTACAGATTATCTTGACAGCGAAGAACGCCTATGCGAAACGAGTTTGCCGCCTTTGGCAGCGTTTCATGACCGCATAACCGACCAGCACATAAGCCCAACAGAATATCACAACGCACAACAGCTGTGGGCGGCCTTCAACATGGTAAACCTCGAAGACTACATGAGACAATATCTTATTCTTCAAAGCCTCCAATTTGCTGACGTGCTAGAGAACTTGAGAGACGTTATGATGCAGGACTATCGGCTTGATGTCTTGCATTATTATAGTTTACCTGGATTTAGTTGGGATAGCTGTTTGCTCTATACGGGTGTAAACTTGGAACTTTTTACATGTGAAGAGATGCATGCAGTGGTTCTGAATGGAAAAAGAGGTAATGCTTATAACGTCAAATATTACGCAATAATAATAATATAATAATAATAATAATTTGATACGGGTATCGGATCTATCAATATGCACGGGGTGTACAAGGATCAGGCCCGTGTGCGGTACTATTCTGTGCGAGCATACGGTCTGCTGCTATATTTCGATTAAGATTAACAAAGGTTAACGACCAATATAAGGAATGAATAGTACATCTTTTGGACACAGACTGTACGGTTTGGCACTTATATGTACATGTTAATCGATATACACTGTTGAATGCTCGTCAAATATTTATTACAATAGCCGGTTGATGTGGACTTGTCTCATTTTTATACTTTCAGGCGGAACAACTGTCGTCGGAACACCGCGGCTAGCACGCGCAAACAACACACAGATGCCAGAAGGCTGCTATGATCCGGGCAACCCGACAAGTTTCATCTATTTCTTGAATTTTAACTCTCTGTATCCAAGCGTAATCTCCGAGTTCCTCTTACCAACGTATGGCTTCAGGTGGTTATCTGACTTTGAAATTGACCGCCTAGAAATTATGACAATCCCTGCAGACTCAGATACTGGATACATACTTGTCTGCGACATCGAATATCCGGACCATTTGCATAACCTTCACGACGCTTTCCCAATGTGCCCAGAAAACATCCTCGTCGGCGAAGACGACGTTTCACAATATACAAAAGAACTGGCCGCTGAATGCAAGGTAAATCTTCTACCGGGAAAAAAACTGTGTCTGACATTACGGACAAAGAACAACTATGCAGTTCATTACAGGACTTTGCAGTGCTATATCCGTCACGGATTGGTGCTGAAAAACATTCATAGGGTTATCTGCTTCCGACAGTCACTATGGCTCCGTGATTATATTATAGTGTAGATTATATTTTCTTGTCCTTTGGGATCATTGATTCCATTGCGGAATTTTGAAAATATCTGAGGGTCGCTGATGAGGCCTAATTGGCCGAAACTAGCTAGTCTGGCCCAGAAAACATGTACACTCCATATTTTTCACTTCTGTGGTGTATTCCTTGCTTCCAAAGGATAACCCTTACATAGAACATATTTAACTTCACTACAGCTGGTGTGTGGGAATGTGTGGCGGCGGTAAAACGTCTCCCTGCCCTACATCATAGAGTAGATTATATTTTCTTGTCCTTTGGGATCATTGATTCCATTGTGGAATTTTGAAAATATCTGAGGGTCACTGATGAGGCCTAATTGGCCGAAACTAGCTAGTCTGGCCCAGAAAACATGTACACTCCATATTTTTCACTTCTGTGGTGTATTCCTTGCTTCCAAAGGATAACCCTTACATAGAACATATTTAACTTCACTACAGCTGGTGTGTGGGAATGTGTGGCGGCGGTAAAACGTCTCCCTGCCCTACATCATAGTGTAGATTATATTTTCTTGTCCTTTGGGATCATTGATTCCATTGTGGAATTTTGAAAATATCTGAGGGTCACTGATGAGGCCTAATTGGCCGAAACTAGCTAGTCTGGCCCAGAAAACATGTACACTCCATATTTTTCACTTCTGTGGTGTATTCCTTGCTTCCAAAGGATAACCCTTACATAGAACATATTTATGACATATACAACAGAAAAGAGGCGCAATGCCACCAACGAGTTCGACAGCCTTTTATATAAGAGTGTCGCATGCAACGTGTTCGGCAAAACAATAGAGAACGTAAAACAAAGAATTAACGTCAGAATTGTAACGTCGCCGGAAACGCTTCGTCGCCCCGTAAGCAAACCTAGCTTCCAGGCTGTAAGGGTGTTTGACAATAACCTCGCCGCGGTCCAGTTGTTTCGGAACTCTGTGAAACTGAATAAACCAATAGCGGTGGGGTACACTGTGCTAGAACTGTCAAAACTGAAAATGTACGAATTCTGGTATGATGTTCTACTTACAGAGTTCAAGGACTACACCGTTTCCTTACTCATGTCCGATACGGACAGTTTCTTGGTACATATAGAAGGTGAATCTGTCAATCAAAACAGCATAGAACAGATTTTGTATAAAAATAGGGAAAAATTTGACTTTTCAAAACTAGAAGACACTCATCCCTTAAAAGACAACGCCGACAAATACCCGGGAAAATGAAACTGCAGCTGCCAAATGCTGTCATAATGGAAGCCGTGGTTTTGTCATCTAAATGTTATTCAATTCTGACAAACCGCGGTTCTCTGACTGCAATGAAAGGGGCGTCTGGAAGCTTGCAGCATGAAATCTTTAAGGATTGCATTGAGCGCGAAAAGTGCTACGTAGCCAAAATTAAAAGCGTAAAAAACTTTGGACAGACCCTGTACCATGTCTCAACAGAAAGGCGAATGTTGTCTCCAATCGACACGAAAAGATTTTACTTTTAGGCAAATCAGTCCGCTAGTTACGGTCACTGGCGACTTCGAAATGCTCTCGATCAGTGACAACAGGCGTCTTTCTGCGATATGGCACAGTGTTTGTTGAAAGTTTGAGTAGGACATGACGAAAACACGCCTTTTAAATTTTGACTCCACTCAAACCCCATTTTTATACAGTAAAACTGGGGTACTGGGGGTAAACATTACTTTTCTTTTTTCTGCTCATAAATAAGAAAAATAGCAATCTTTTTTATCTTAAATTTCCATATATTTTTGGGCCGAAAATTGTCAATGTACACTTATTGTTATAGGCGTGTTTTCTTAATGAATTATAAACGCTTAGTTGTATATATAAAAACGTTGTAGGGCGGTGATATGCAATGCATTGTACTTACTGTTCTGTATTGAATATGTTTAATTGTTTTCTGTATATATGTTCATGGGCCGTAACGGCTTATTACATGAAAATAAACTCAAATTTGAACTAAAATTATTATGTAAAATAATTAGGTGTAATTTGTTTGTTTGCCATAAGGGCGTTCTTGATTGGCTGACGACGTGAAAAGCTTCAGTCAGTCTTTAATCAGTCACGGACTCTGATTGGATAGTGAACTCTATATACTTTTTCTGTCTTCATATTTATTCAAATCGATAAAAACAGGCAGTACCAAAATAGAAAAAAAAAATAGCTACACTTCAACAATGGAAAATAAGTGGCGCGAAAGAAAAAGAACATTGTCTCCGTCAGGCTGTAAAATGTCTGTCGTTTTCAATGATGCTGTCCCTACAGCGTTCATTAATGACAGACAGGGCACATTTATTCAGCTTTCGGCAAGGGCCATGACAACACTCCTCACATTCTGGAACGCAGTAAAGCTCCCAGTTAGAAGGAAGCTTAATTTTGATGATGCAGAGACTCGATGCTCTAAAAAGCACTGCACACATAGAAAATGTACAGACGACGACGAAGCGAGAGAGCCCTTGATCAGTCTGGAAATGGCGGCGTCACCTGGTTACGTCGGGGATGGCTGGAGGAGAGCAAGAAAAACCAAAGACATCGAATGGATCAGCGAACTAGAAATAAAATCTTTGCTTCGAACAGTTAATTATCTTGGCATCGCGGTAAATACAGAGGCTCGGGAAAATAATCTGCCGGCGGCAACAATCACACAGTTGCCCCTAGAACTCGTGGAGCAGATTTTAGAAAATCTTGAAATCTGTGATGTTTTGAAATTGTCACAGTGCTGTAAACATTTAAATTCAATAATTGATACAGCCGACACTTGGAGAAAAATGTTATATAGAGATTTTAAGTGCTATAGTTTTAGTGTGTTCGGTTACACTGAAGGTAGTAGGGACCTTTATCGAGAGTGCTACAAGACTCTATTTTGGTCAGACTTACCTGACGATATATATAAACAAATGTCATAGGCCATATATGTATACTTTAACTATGTACAGTTTGTCCATAATTATGTACTATATAGAGTTGTATTACATGTATTTGAATACTGTATACAGTTGTATTATTTGTATTATGAACACTTGTATTATTGTATTATAATCAGTTGAACTATTTGTATTAATAACATTTGAATTATTTGTATTATTGACAGCTGTATTATTTGTATTTTGCACATCTGAACTTGACAAAGATGCTATAGTTTATGGTATGATTTGACGAATAAACTTTTTCAACCGTGACATCTGTTTCTATTATTTTTGTCTGTTGCCAAAGTATCACATCCGCGTGACGTTGTGCGCACTTTAATATCTCCCAGACGTAACATTTGATGTAATGAGAAGTTATTTTCTCCTTCTATTTGAAAACATAGCTTGTTAGTGCTCATTATAACTGCCTCATTGAGGCATTTCTATCGATTACTCACAATCTGTGTTTTTGGGCAGTGATAAATGAGATAGTGAAAATGCCTAATTGGGCTGTTAGGACCTGTGTGACCAGCAAAAACTCGGATCATCCTGTGCATTCGCGATGTCTGATCAGAGTCTTCGCTGTTCGCAGGGGTCTTCTAAGGCCTCCGGGTTGTCCCGAGAGCAACACGCGAGGACTGACCAGACTAACTTCACGTTCAGGTTGGTCGGAGTCTTCCCTGGATTCACTCATCTTATTGAAGGCTTCGTCATGCGCAGGCTCGTATATATTTTGGTGTTGCGATGCAGCCCGTTAACTGAATTGGTCTTTCCTTTCCGATTGTTATCAAGTTAACAAGACCTTGTAATAAACACCTCTAAAACCGACTTTATAGATAGAAATATTATGGGGATAGGAGGGGGTATATTACTTTCCTCATTTTTTCCAGGACATAGACTGTGGATACTCGTTAGAACTGCGGTTGTAACAAACATCCACAACCTATGTCTGGCGTATAAAAATAGCATGATCACGTATTCCGTTGGAAGACTAAACTATCTGGTGAAACAAAAAAGACTGCACTGTGCGACACGGGTGTTGTATGGTAATGATCCAGTGAACAACATCCAGATGTTGCACGGACGTTCAACCATTACTTATGCTTCCCGGGTATTTCGGTTGTACGGCCTTTCAATATTATTACCATTTTATCGAGTCGATCTTTATTCAGATGTGACTGAAAACCAGAGTACCGGGAGAAAAACCCACCACTTTCCTGCTTATTGCATATAGCCCGCATCAGTGAGAAACCAAAAAACTAACAGCCATGGCCTTTTACGGGCCTCCGTTGCCTATTGGATCTTAGTCATTAGGCCTCTCATCGCCGTGGGTTCGAGCCTCGCTCGGGTCACGTGTGAGACGCCAAGTTCTGCAACGGAAGGTCAGGTGTTTTTTCTCCGGGTACTCCGGTTTTCGCCCACCTATGATTAACGATCGGCTCCATATGAGTGAAATAATCTTGAAAGGGCCGTAACCCCCCCCCCCCCCCCAAAAAACAAAAAAACAAAATAAAAAAACATGACCTTTACTCATTAGGATATGGGTTCCGTACACGAATTAGACACAGGGCACAGCTTTACAATATTTGATACATGTAGATACAGCTATGTGATAATCCTTGCAGTAGCTAGACATTCTTCATGCGCACTGCGTTTGCAAAGGTCGTTCTGATTCAGAGTGCAGTGTAGACCGGGTTGTTTGTAAAACATAAACTGGCCTCATATGCTGGGCATACCCATATTTTTAATCAGGCTCGAAACTGTTTGCTTAGTTTCCAAGAAATTATGGGTTTAAAAAAAACAACCTTTGTGTCCCCGTTTAGAAAATTTTTTCCATTTTCTATTGTATCTCCATTTACAGGTGACAATGATAACAAAGATAATAGCCAAGCTGACCTAATACCCATAAGCTCATAATTACCTGATCAGATTCACGAAAGTCCTTTAATGTGTAATGAAGAGGTGATATAATTATAATTATGATAATCGGTATGCGACACGGTCAAATAACTCTACAGACAAATGGCGCTAAAAGAAAACAAGACTGCTCGGTTATTATTATTTTTTCGCACGTCCTTTCCTTTGAAAAAGAAGGAGATAATGATGCAACATAGATATAAAAGAAATCCCCACTTCCATGCAACGACATTTGTGCATAAATAACATGACGGAAAAAACCAGGATGCCGAGGCAGTTAATGAAGTAAGTACATTCCATTATCTTCAAATTAGAGGACTGCAATTTCGACTTTCACTATCATTGTCACATAAGAACCCGTTTGTTTTCTGTTTATTTGGAGAACATGTACATTTCTTTCCATTTCAGTCGTCACATTATGGATTGCCATGTACGACCATGCGTCGGAAAAAGTACATTCTTAGACTTGGAGACGGCAAAAGCCGCAATCGAAAAAACACTAGCCGGGTAGGGTAAGTTCATCAAAGAAACTGAATTTTTTACCTCCAGCAAACGAAAATTAATCTTTGCACTCATGGACTTTCAAACCGGTCATGATAGACATGAGAGGAAAGTCTATGGGTGCAAAGTAGTTTTATCGAAGAAAAACTGGCTGATCACGGCTTTTCCGGCATAATAGCAGGAAAATAGTCCGTGAATGAAACCCCCTCTAAACCCCATTTTATAAGGAAAAAGTGGGATTTACATGGGTAAACTTAATTTTATTGTGCTTGCTCACAAGTATTAGAATGGTTGAGGTTCGTCGAGTTTCTTATCTTTCCCCGGCAGAAGAAAAGGTATTGATTAGACTATATCCGTTTTTCATAATATAAGATTTTCATTTTGTATAATATTTGAATATTATTTTCATTCAAAGTCTTAAATTCTCATGACACGGCTTAACTAAGAGGTCACGTAATACAGTGTCTAGTTTTTGTCGCAATGGCATCAAAAGGAGTCTGCGGCGACACGCGGTAAGGTAGGCCGCCTGGCATCAAAGGCGGACCGAATCACGTGATATACACAGACTCTTTGCTCTGCGGACCGAATCACATGACATACACAGACTCTTTGCTCTGATCATTCTAAGTTTCGGATTGAAAGAGTAAAGATGTTAATGCGCAGTCTGGTGTTGTTTTGCCTGTTTATCAGGGTCGCGGGAGCAGACTCTTTGGACATCTGCTCCTGTCCTGAGATGAGTGGGCAGATCTCATGCACAAGCCACAGGAGTGTGTCTCTCCTAAGGACATGCGCAAGGGAAGCGCATGTCCTAAGAGTACAGGGAGACGGATTTGTTGCTGAAGTAAACTTTAATGATGACAAATTTCGTGAAGTACTGTTGGAGAAGACGACCCTCACGTGCATGGAAGGATGGGTGCATTTCCCAAATGCGACCCGTTTGGTTTTCAATGGGGTTACATGTCGCCGTGCGAACCGGACCACATCGAAACCCACGACAACGACCAAGGTAATTATCACTTATGGGCCTCACTTATTACAGAAGCGTGTCAGTAAATGCCGACACACGTCTGATCAGTTTGACACGCGCTGCAACTGTTTGAATCAATTGTTGATAGAATGTAATCATCACACGACCATATCGCGGATTAATTTACCTGAATAGAATTATCTTTGATTATATTTACAGAAATTCAGCATTTCTTTATTCTTCTTCTTTTTCGTTGTTGTTGTTGTGGTTGAAAAGAACTAATTGTTATTACTTTTGCTGTAATTTATAATTTTTAATAGGATTTTTAATTTATTATTTATATTATAAGTTGTAGCAGCAGTAGCGGTTTCAATATATCTTACAAGTCCGTCCGGTTTCCTTTGCAACCCGACTTGTGTAACAAAAGTAGGGGTTGTATTTTGCTGATATCCGCTCAATGACATAGCTTATGGGTACTCGTTAGAACTGCCCCAATGAGGCGATTCTAACCTGCGCACACAATCTATATAATTCAAGAAAAAATTATGTTCAAGTTTGTTCCCAGCCGACAAGTTTCTGAGCCTCCGTGGCCTAATGGATAAGAGCGCTGACTCTTAGTCATTAGGTCTCTCACCGCCGTAGGTTCGGGCCTGGCTCGGGTCACGTGTGAGACGCCAAGTTCTGCAACGGAAGGTCAGGTGGTTTTTCTCCGGGTACTCCGGTTTTCGTCCACCTATGATTAACGATCGGCTCGATATGAGTGAAATAATCTTGAAAGGGCCGTAACCCCCCCCCCCCCCCCAAAAAAAAATAATAATAAAAAAAAAACGACAGGTTTATAATTCTCTATTAAGTAATATGTTTTGTCTTTTCAAGGAGCCCAAACCTAGACCACCAGCTCACCCACAAGACGATGAGGAAAATGAAGACGACAACACCGCCAATAACACCACAGTTCCCATGGTGACGAATTCAACGGTGTCCACCACTACCCGCAGAGCAATCATAGGTATGTTTTCAAATTACATTATATATATATATATATATATATATATATATATATATATATATATATATATATATATATATATATATGAGCCGGCGCATAACAGCACCTACGATAAGACCAATAGAGACTCGAATCAACCTGTGCACCCATCTACTATGACTAAACATTTTACTTATGGTTCTTTCCATAGATCGTAGCCTTTGGTAGGTAAATGCGATCTACGATGACTGATAAGACTGTGCGGATGCACAGGCTGATCTGAGTCTTCGCTGATCGCTTAAGCCTTTTTGAAGATTTTGTCATGCGCCAGCTCATATATTTAAGTCTGTGCAGCATTGTCACCTTCTCGGCAATGCAAATGACGGGAAACAGTGGGTACCACACTCATTGAAATGAACGTATGCTGTAAGCCCCACTTCACACGACTGAGCATGAGTTCCCTGGAAAACACATTACTGTCCTTATCTTTGATTAATCTTTGACTCACTGAGGCGTTTCAAGCGGACATCAACAATCAAAGTTGACAAAAGAAATCACCTTGTTTTTTTGAGATCTGAAAGAATGCCCTTTTGCCACCATAGTTATGGCACAGTGTTATTTGCATATTTCACCTTCCTGGGTTCGCTGATTCAGAATCAACAGCCTTTAGAACCAACGTCGCGATTGAAAATAGCGACAGCCCCATATGTTCTCAGACACGTGTGTCTAAAAATAAACAACAACAACAACAACAACAAAAAAAAAAAAAAAAAACAGGTAGCTGAGTTGAAATATAACGTCACGTTAGCAAGCTCATTTACCATGCCCCTTTAAACCCTACTTTATATAGACGAAGCTGGGATATGCAAGGGTGCACATTACCTCTCGCCATGTCGAACTTTAACGGACATCCAGGTAACTTGAGTCGGTTAAAGTAAATACATAGATTTATATAGGAAATTGATAATTATTTCCCTATAAAATAAATAGTAATAGCAATATCTTTTCTGTGCCAGCGGTTTATGATTCTGCATTCTTTTACGAATGCACACATGTATTTTTCATGAAGTTTTATCAACAACTTTTTGGTCCTTTTTAAATATAATTGGAGGCACCCTCTAAATGTATAGAATATATAGTACAACTACTGAATGAAGCGACAAAAACTGATGAATATATTGTCATAACTTTTTTGTAAGTTGTTATTTTTATTCTGTGCAATCGTGAGTATGTTGGCAAATGTATTGCGAACACGTCCATATAAATTTTGTAAAATAGAAATGAGAATAATTTAGTCCTTTTTGAAAATGAAATACACTACCCTCCTTTTCTATTTCCAGTTTACCTTGGTAACCAGCAGTCAGCGGTTGTTACTAAGGTAAACAATAACAAAGAATATATTACGCCTACGACGTGCTTCTTGAACTGTATGGTTCGGGATTTTTATTTATTTATTTATTTATTTAGATGTATTCTCAAATGTAAATGTTTTCGAAAACAAAGACTTTATTACGCCTACGATATGCTTAATTATCAGTTTGAAATGGAATAATGTGTTTGTTACTTTGGTTTGACCATCATAAAACACGCTGCATAATTTTGACCCCCTTAAACCCCACTTTTATGTAGTAAAACAGGGTTTACAGTTGTAGACATTTTTTCTGCTTAAAAACATAGATTGTGGGTACCCGTTTGCAACGCCGAGAGGGTTCTAACGAGTACCCACAAACTATGTTTTGTGCCCGTTTGACCGCCTCGTCGAGGCGGTTCTGGTGAGTATCTACAAACTTTGTTTTGAGCAGAAATTAGAAAATAACGTATTTTTTAACTGATGATTTTCATTTATAATGATTTTGTTTGTTTGTTTGACTCTTTGTTTGTGATGGATTTCACGGCCTAGTCAACACTATTTAGATCATTTTAGTTAACTTATCTACACTAATCCTGGGCATGCTTTTACGTAGGCGGTTAACCAGTAGAGTGAACATTCTTCCTCCAGAAACTGTCAACTGCCTTTCTTGAATCATTTTAGTGATAAAATTTTCAATGTACATGTGTATTTGAATAGGCCTGGTTTTGTAATTTTAAGTGACGTCCTGTTCTAAATGTGGCTCCAAATTGTATTAAATTATATTGAAGTAGATTTGCCGACAGGGGCCAGAAAAGACAGATAATTTTATTGTTCTGAAAACTTTGAAGATTATGCAATGTTTTACAGACCTGTCACTTACTGCTCAAAACATTATCTCGTTTACACCTCGACAAACTGAAATCTAGTCAGAATGCTTTACAGATCATGATATTAACATTAAAACCGCGCCAACCTAAAGACTACTAAAGGCTAGATTCTGGTTGGACTTTACATTTGGAGAAATGGACCTTTAAAACCTGTCCTGGAGGGGATAAATATTTATTAATAAAGGACAAAGATCTCTCTCATGCACGTAATTGTAAGAAACAGCTTTTTCTGGATTTATTTTGACCCTTTATATAGTAAAACTGGGATATATATTTTCTTATTTCTGCTCAAAAACCTTGATTGTGATTACTCGCTAGAACCACCTCGCCGAGGTGGTTCTACTATGCAGCCCAAATCTATGCTTTGAGCAGAAATATAAAAAATATCAAATTTTATCCGCAAATTTTCATGATTTGGTGGTGCAATGTTTATCGTATTTTTGCTCGTGTTACAAAAAAACGTTTGAGTCCAGGATTATTCCCTGCAATCGTTTATTGTCCATTTATTGCCCTGTTGAGTAGTGCTGATAATTGATCATTTTCTTACACATCGACGCGCAGATTGGCGCGTGTCAAGCGGGTGCCTGTTAACAGTTTTTGTTCACGACTATGCAAACGTATTGGATGAATCATCACGAAAACACGCCTATATAATTTTTACCTTATTAAACCCCTCTTTTATTAAGTAAAACTGGGTTTTACAGGGGTAAACATTATTTTTTCTTATTTCTGCTCAAAAACATAGATTGTGGGTACTCGTTAAAACCGCCGAAATATGAAGAATACCATTTTTTTCTGTGGAAAATTTTAGTGGATGTTTTTTTTCCAATATATTTGAATAGGCGTGTTTTCGATTTTTTTCTTATATAATTTCTAAAATATAGATTGTGGGTATTTGTGATAATAATATACTAATCAAAGTCAAAAAAATGAAGGTAATGATAATGATAATAATAAAAATAATAATAGCAAGAATAATAATTCAGTCTGTTTTTTTTTTTTTTTTTGTAATCGCCTCCCTCTCTGTCTCACTTTAAGCTCGGACCCATCAGATTTACTTAAGACTTTGATTTGATTATAAAGAGATAAAGGCAAAATCAATAGTGTTTTTCGAGAAAATGATCTTGGCGTAACAAACCAATAATTAAATTAATCCCTGTTAACCCTTTTTGTACCAAATGGAATGTTCCTCCTTATATATAGTACAAGTCCA
Source organism: Lucinisca nassula (assembly GCA_963580285.1). NCBI lineage: Eukaryota > Metazoa > Mollusca > Bivalvia > Lucinida > Lucinidae > Lucinisca > Lucinisca nassula. The sequence goes on along the minus strand of CAUZLF010000351.1, from coordinate 97,241 downwards.
TTTCATGATTTAGGGGTGTCAGGTTGTGTTTTCTTCAAAATTCATTTGGAAAATGGCTGAACTTTTAGCAAACAGTGTAGGCCCTGATCAGGCGCCGCGTTCTGCGGCGTCTGATCTGGGCCTGCACTGTTTGCCAGGGTACCTGTTTTGGGGGTTTCCGGTACTGAATGGGTTAAACACCGCGTAACATCGCGAAGTCACGGGTGACCATCATTGGAAAGGTAGACTGAGGACCGCCCGAGGCATTAAGTATATAAGAATATCACCTATTAAATGAATAGACAGCAATCAACTAGGTTGTTTTTCTAGCATTGATTTATATTATCCTGGTGCTCTTGCAAAACGCGAATCGGATAGATTCGGAATACGAACGGGTGCAGTCTGATCTGAGTCATTGGACTGTCAAAGCAAGCAAAAACTAAATCATGGGTTCCGGCTCAATATTATGAACTTATTGTGTGCAATAAACAAAGACTGGGATCAGTTTGCGAATACACGCAGTCTGGTCCGAGTCTGTTTAATTCGCCTGAGGGCAGATGAGATTCTACTACATACAGAGACCCGATGAATAATTTCACACAGATTGCGTCTTCGATTGATCGGCTAAATATGATTTAATGTAATAGCAACATGAACAATAGATTCCAGGACAAAATCCCCCGGACATAATCCCCCCCCCCCCCCCCGACAAAATCCCCCTTTTTGTAAAGGCGGACAAAATCCCCTCCCCCCAACATTTGTTCAGGTGGACAAAATCACCCTGGACAAAATCCCCCCTCCCCCCGGACAGAGTCCCCCCTGCTGTTTATAAATGTGGACAGTATCCCGCACACCTCCACATGCACAATTACTGGTTTTTGAAAATCAGTCTGTCGTTTTGAAAACTGCAGATTCCATATCCGATTTGGTGCAGTACTATCAAAGCTATATTGGTGCTCATGGAGAAATTATTGCCCGCCAACACTGTATAGGTCATTTTTGAGACGTTGCTTGTAAGATCAAAGTAAAAAGGACATACTTGTATTAACTTTTTGTAATTGTACATGTGTACTTTGGGGTTTTATGGACCTCTCAACCCATTAGGATTATGTCTGGCATGATCAGTTAAATTGACATATTCCAATAACAGATTCCAATATTTTTCATATTTCTGCTCAAAAGCATAGATTGTGGGTAGTGGAAGGATAATTAACTAGAACAATTTAGAGCAAGGGTGATTTTTTCCGGGGGGGGGGGGGAGGGATTTTGTCCAACCTGACATACAGCGAGGGGGATTTTGTCCAGGGGGGGGGGTTGTCCGAGGGGGATTTTGTCCGCCTTTACAAAAAAGGGGGGATTTTGTCCGGGGGGGGGGATTATGTCCGGGGGGATTTTGTCCCGCTACCGAACAATACTATCTTCCAAGCTCTGGGAATCAGTAGCAGAAGACACTTTCAAATATTTTTTTTCTTAATTTCCAACGCGAATAAGGCTTGACATTTCACGTGAATCGTTTGCTGCAGACGATTCACAAGTGATATGAAACATCATTTGGGTTTAGAATTAACAACAAAAATATTTTGAAAAAAAAAAAAAAAAAAAAAAAAAAAATTGATAATTAGCTCATTTTCGTCGGACTAGTCATGTTGTGTTTAACAATTTTGCGTTTCTTGAGCATACGCTACTGATCGTTTTATTTTTTATTTTATTTTGTTTTATCTTATTTTGTATAATATTTTTTATTTCAGCAATTCTTGCAAATTTATGTTGCACATTATAAAATGTTCAAAACCTTGTTGCATTTTACACTGTTGGCTTGTACATTTATGTATTTCAGACTGATTTATGTCGCTAAATACAATTGATATATTTGACACTGGAAGATACTATTTGTAATCATATGTAATACATCATCTATGTTTATTCTTTTTCATTCAATTGTTTTTTTTTTTTTTTTTTTTTTTTGTTTTTTTTTGTTTTTTTCAAGATACACCATAACACAACCGGCACTTTCTTAAATTAAAACAGTCACCTATATAGTACATAAAAAGCGGTCCTAAAAATGTACGATTTACAATTTGCCTGAGGCAATTTGCACAGGAGGTAGTCGAGTCCTTGCTTGGGGAGATAACCATTTATTTTCTGTCTTGTTCGCGTTAATTCCCTTGATTTTCAGCACAACTGAGAAAGGTGATGTCCGTATAAGTCCGGTATGATTTCTGCTCAGGGATATAGGTTGTGGGTACTGGTTAGAGCCGGTTCATGTAGGCGGCTCTAATGGTCATCAGAATTAGAATCAGAATCAGAATTGTTACTGGTGACACCTCAAATGACATTCATACACCAGGACCTGTGATATGGGAAGTTAGTCCCTAGCTCTAACCAAAGATGTAAACTTAGCTACACAATCCTCAGCACCTTCAGCCGTCAAAATAATAGAATCGGGAAGGGCATTCCAATCTCTAATGGTTCGGGGGAAAAACGATTCTTTATAAATATCCGTTCTTGCAGTAAGGGTCTGAAACGTCATTGAATGGTGTTTTCTACAATGCCTAGCTGGGGGAACAAGGTCATCTGTTGGAATGCTGGCAGCACCCTTTAGACCTTTGTATAAGAGTATGAGCCTACTGTCTCTTCTCCTTTTCTTTAGAGACTCCCATCTTAATTTTCCTAGAATTCCAGTCATGCTCCCAGTTTCAAAGCAATAATTTCCAGTTACAAATCTAGCAGCTCTATTCTGAACTTTTTCAATTTCTTCATTCAGGACCACTCCGCTTGGGTCCCAGATGCAACTACCATATTCCAAGATTGGGCGAACAAGTCCCCTGTATGCTGTTTCTTTCACATCCTGAGGACACTGATGAAGATTTCGCCTCAGGAAACCAAGTGTTCTATTCGCCTTTGTACACATATTGCTAATGTGTGTATTCCATCTCAAATCGTGAGTGATTGTCACACCAAGGTATTTAATGGAATTCACATTTTCGAGGACCGTTCCCTCTAAGGTGTAAGAAGCCTCAACTTTATTAGATCTCTTCCTTGTTATCTGCATAATATTGCATTTAACTGGTTGAAATCTCATGCCCCATTTTCTGGCCCAACATCCTAATCTATCTATGTCAGCTTGAAGTTTCAGTGAGTCATCTGTATCTCTAATTTCCCGGTAACAAACACAGTCATCTGCGAACAGTCTTATTTCTGAGTCAATATCAGTGGAAATATCATTGATGTACAGGGAGAACAATAGAGGACCAAGAACGGTCCCTTGTGGGACTCCAGACAAAACTGGCGCCCATACTGAAGATTCACCATTAACAACAACACGCTGTTTTCTGTAGCAAAGGAAGGAATCTATCCATTTAAGAGTCTTCCCACCAATTCCATAACCAAATAATTTGGATTTAAGTAGTTCATGAGGAGGGGTGTCAAAAGCCTTCTCAAAGTCCAGAATAAATGTGTCCACCTGCCCCCCTTTGTCCAGGATTTTTGCCCAATCATTAATAACCGTGCTCAACTGAGTTTCGCAACTATGCCTTTTCCTAAATGCATGTTGTCTGTCTGACAAAAGTTTATGTTCATCCAAGTGGGCCATGATGTTTGAGCAGACTATGTGTTCAAGCAATTTACATAGAACACAGGTCAGTGACACCGGGCGATAATTACGAGCAAGAGCCCTGTCCCCTTTTTTGAAAAGTTGACAGATGTTCGCTAGGAGCCATTCTTTGGGAATTTCACCCGTATCGAGAGATTGTTGGAAAAGATGAGCAAAAACTGGACCTAACTCGTTTGCTAGTTCCTTCAGGACTCTAGGATGAAGCTCATCAGGCCCTAAAGCTTTAGAAGGGTTCAAGCCTTTAAGTAATTTGATCACTCCCGCAGAGGATACAACAATATTTTCCATGAAAGGGGCCGATCTTCCAGTCAATGGAACCTCGTTGAACTCAGTTTTATTAAATGCATCATTGAATTGACCAACCAATTCCTCTGCCCTTTCAGAGTCCGATTCAGCGACCCCGTTCCCTCCTCATTTATTAAGGGGTGGGATACCTTGCCTATCTTTCTTCTGGCTATTGATATATCTGTAGAAGTCTCTGGGATTCGCCTTTACATCACCTACCAAGTTATTTACATACTGATCATGCTGATTTTTGATGTCATTTTTAATTTCTCGTCTCAAGTTTTCCAATTTTGCTCTGAGTTTACCACTTCCCGACTTTTTTGCCTTAGCATGAATCTTATTTCTCCTCCGAATTTTTCTTCTTATTTCTGGTGTGATCCAAGGAATTGAAGATACAGACCTGCTAGTTTTGGAGGGGATATGATTTTCGGACGAAGCTTGAATGAAAGACTTTATCAAATCAAAGTTCTCCTGTACAGACCGAGCGTCTGAATGACTATTAAAGTATTTCTCTCTTGCAAATTTTAGGGCATCCTTCCTCATAGTTTCATAGTTACCCTTTTGATATAAGTACACCTTTCTACGAGGTTTCTTTATAGGTGGTATGAAGATTTTCAAAAATCCAGAGACAATATCATGATCACTTAGTTTGTCCGGGGATTAAATATCCCCAAACTGTCCTGGCAAAGTTGTAAGAATCAAGTCCAAAGTGTTTCTATCTCGAGTAGGGAAGTGAACAACCTGTTCCAAGCCATGATCATTCATGATGTCGACCAACACCTGTCCCTCTGACGGACTCAGCATCGTGCCTTGTTTGCTGAGCCTATCTGGCCAAACAATCTCTCTGAAGTTGAAGTCGCCTAAGACATGTACTGCAGGAAGTTTTTTTACCCTTATTCTGAGACTTAATGCGATCAAGCTGATCTTTAAATAAGTGGAAGTTTTCGACAGTGTCGTTAGGTGGTCGATACCAACTTGCAATAAAGTGGGAAGTTTTGTTTGCAAAAACCTTAACCCAAACAGATTCTGAATCGTTTTCCAGTTCCATGAATGGCTTATGAGGGGTATCTCTGTGAACGAGCAACATCACCCCGCCGCCATGAGTGTTTCTATCTTTTCTGTAGACACTGTATTCGCAAGTTTCAGGGAAAAGCTCCGAAGTCATAATTGAACTGTCAATCTTTGTTTCCTGAATAGCCACAATATGTGGTTGGTGAGTATCAAGGAAAGCTAAAAGTTCAAGTATCTTTCCTCTTAAACCGTTAATGTTAATACTGCAAAGTTTCAAACCTTTTACAAAATTCGGCTTTCTCATGTCAGTAGTCGGAGATTTAATTCCTTTCTCCTTTGACAGAGGTTCAAATTTATTTCTTTCTTCAAGTTCTATAGGTTCGCTGAAAAACGAGTCAGAAAAATTAAAAAACTCGCACTTCGGGCATATCCATGAACAACTCGAGTTAACCAGTTTGCCATACTCGGCGTCTGAAAGGAAAGCGCAATCAGTGTGAATCCACATTTCACACTGGTCACACTGAACTGCCTTATGCTCATTTAGAACATCACCACTGCAAAGGCCACAGTCTGTCTTGCAATCTTTGCAATACCAAGTTCCAATTCCAATTTCAAGCTCTAGCAATTGGTTTTCATCCAATTTAGAACACGAGGCATGAAAATGCTTTTCACAGTCCTCACATTCTACCCATTTCTGAGAGTCTTTGCAATATTTTTTGCACAGCCCACAGCGAAATCTTGGACCGGGGTTAGTTTCAATGTCTCCGGCCAGGATCAATAGAATGACCAAATTTGTTCCACCTGAGGACTTAAAGTTGCGTAAGCCCTCCGAACGTCGTTTGTTTCCTAGCTTCCTAGTTACAGCCAAGTACTGAGAAGTTTTATCGCAGTGTTGCTCTTTTGCAATCCTGCATTCCTGATTTCCATCATCCGGTTGGGTTCTGTTACTTAATTTCCAAAGGGTGAACCAAAGAATCAAGACCATGGGAAGCAGGGAGACCTTCATTTTAATATAAAGGGCAACTTTGAGTCAACAATACTACAAGATAGTCTGCCAGCTGTACGGACAGTCCACACTCGCTGACAAGCTGATAACACAAGGCTCTTCCAAATGAAAGTAACAATTCTGAATCCGAGTCATCCACACTGTTTGTTTCTGAGTATCAATTGGAAAAAATTTTATTGTGATTTTAAACAAGTTTTGCCTTCTACTTTTTCAGTCACAAGTGCTACTCTGGGGAACTGGTGGGTGTTTGTTGCCATTGGTGTTGTTGTGACGGGAACCGTCGTTATAATTGTGATACGAATCAGATGGTCGAGAAGAAGATCAGCGCCCATACAGGATGGAACTGTATCATCCACTTCAACGGACATGGACCATCGGTCATTCGTGCTGAGAGAGGTGCCCCGCTCTCCGCGACGACGCGGGGGGTCCTCTCAGGAATCAGTGACATTATTTGCTGTGGATGAATGAACATTTCAGACTGAGAAGCCCTAGCTAATGCCTACACATAGGTGGAAGTGACCCTGTAAAAGCCTGCAAGCATTTTAGTTAAATACACGTCAAAAACGGATACCTTTGGAAATTCAATTTTTCACATTGGAAACTTGGAATTATCTTTGTGAAAACCTTATGTTGTGGGTACTAGTTAGAACCATCTTCCTTAGGAGGTTCTCACAAGTATCCACAATGTATCATAATGAAATTAAATGTTTATCTGGTCTAGTGGGCCTCCTCATACTTAAATTCATATTGTATAATCTGTAAACCTTGAAAAGTAAAATTCCTATATTAAGACCACCCTTTGGACTGTTCAAAAATGGTCTTACAGACCACTTTTCTACAGCCTCAAAGGTGGTCGGCCACTACAGCACACTGGATGTAAATATCTTGAAGGTACTCATTAGAGATGCCTCGACGAAGTGGTTAAAACGAGTACCCACAATCTATGTTTTGTGCAGAAATATGAAAAGTTATAAGACTGTATCGGCTGGAAAAATTTCATTTTGGGGGAAAGTTTTTAATGTATCTGAACATGCCTGAGAGAGAGATATCACGATAACACGCCTAACTGAACCCTATTTACACCGCGGGGTTGCACGGGCAAGCCTTAATTTTCTTGTCTCTGTTCTGAAATAAAGATTGTAGGTACTCATTAGAGCTGCCTTGATGGGGCAATTTCAAAGAAGTACCCGTGTAGGCATGTTTTCGTTATGTCGAGGTATGTACGGAGATGGTTATTGGAATCAGTAACCATGCCAGTCACCATGCAATACGCATGCGCCGACTGGACTGCTGGCTCCACGTTTTGCATTTCCGGCCTGATTTCCTACTTTCGATTTATTATTTACAACCAACTGACTGACAACCTACTAAGTCTTAGCCTAAGACTTAGGTTTATCAATGTAATAATTAATTCTCATGATCCACACACACTAGAAATAAGACTGTGTCATATGTTAATTCTTACACATGGTATTTGTAATCATACATCCTCTATCAGCTGAATTGTCCGCTGGAGAGAAAATTGTCAATAAATTCGTCATGGTCCTAGTACGGCAAATGTCACTAGGAAGGTAGGGTATTGTATCCCGTGGTGACTGGGAAGTATGGCAAGCCATTTTACTATTTATTATGGAGAGTGTGTGTGTGTGTGTGTGTGTGTGTGAACTCGGGTTTAACGTCGCTTTCAACAATTTTTCAGTCATATCACGACGGTGTCTGGTAGCGACAGGGAGCTCAATGCTCACTTTTATAGTGCTGCCTCACTGAAGTATAATGCCCCAGACACATTACATGATACCACACCCAGTCACATTATCCTGACACTGGGTCGACCAGTCCTAGCTCAACCCCGTAAATCTGAGTGCCAAGCGAGGAGCAGCTAGTACCATTCTTAGCGACTTTGGTATGTCGCGGCCCGGGATCAAACCCTTGACCCCCTGTTCCCCGGAGCGGTCACTCTACCAACTAAGCTATCGGGGCCAGTCTATTTATTATGAATTGTAGATATCTTATTTATTATAAAAGATATCATATATTATATTAGATATTTATTATATATGATATCTTATATATATAAGATATCTAATATAATAAATAAGATATCTTATATAGCATATAAGAATATGATATGTTATATAATATATCTTATATGCTATATTAGATTTCATATATAGGATATAATATATATAATATAGGATATAAGATATCTAGTATGATATATAAGATATCTTATTTACCAAAATATATAAGCTATCTGATATGCTAAATAAGATATCTAATATAGCATATAAGATATCTTATATAACATATCAGATATCTTATATATTACATAAGATATCATAAGATATCTTATGTAATATATAAGATATCTTATTTAATAAGGGAAATAAGATATCTTATATGATATATAAGATATCTCATATATTATATAAGATATATTATATGTTATATTAGATATCTTATTTGGTATATTAGATATCTTATTTAGCATACCAGATATATATTCCAGTAAATAAGATATCTTATATCCTATATCAGATATCTTATTTAATATATTAGATATCTTATATAGCATAACAGATATATAATATATAAGATATCTTATTTACCTAACTATTTAAGATATCTTATATGACAAATAAGATATCTAATATATTTGACCAAAAAAATAATGAAGTCTCCCCGAAACTGCCAAGGAATGACTACCCCCATTTATGCCTAACATTCCAGAAACCCTGGCAAACAGTGCAGGCCCAGATCAGATCAGGGCCTACACTATTAATAAAATGTTCAGCTTTATTCAGATTACACAACCTCTCATCATGTGTCATACCTAATTTTCGAAATGGGCTCCTGTCCTAAATAAGCAGGAAGATTGCATTTGGTAAAAAAAAAATAAATAAAAGGGACAAAGAAAAATTGAACTAATTATGCGAAAAGTAGAGGCAGAAACCAGGCTGAATATATGGACAGTCTGGTGAGAGTCTTTGTTTTTTGTTTTTGTCAAAATACATGCAATGAGCAGTGCTTGGCATAACTCAAGTTTGAAGTTAATTTATGCTTCCACTATCTTGTAAGGGAAGGTAATTAAATTATACAAACAAAAGCAAGCTGGATTTATTCTCTCTCTCTCTCTCAAAAAAGAAAGATATTGTCTTTAATCTGATCGCACATGTTTGGGAACCCCGTTTTATTTATAAACACATATGTACAATTACAGTTTATAATTAATAATTATAATTTCTCCAGTCCTCTGTAGCAGTCTAATGGAGAGGTAGTGACTATTCTTTGTCATTTCTTTCCAATTTATATAATATATCTTATATGTTAATTAAGATATCTTATTTATCAAACTTATATAAGATATCTTATATGTTAAATTAAATATCTGATATACCAATTAAGATATTTTATATACAAATATAAATCAGATATCTGATATAATATATCAGATATCTGATGTTATATTAGATATTTTATATGCTATATAAGATATCTTATTTAGTATATTAGATATCTTATATAGCATATAAGATATCTTATATGTTTTAGTAAACAAGATATCGTATATGTTATATAAGATATCGTATATGTTATATAAGATATCTTATATAACATATAAGATATCTTATATAACATATAAGATATCTTGTTTACTAAAACATATATCATATCAGATATCTGAATTGCAGAATTAAATAAGATATCTCATATAGGATATAAGATATCTACTTTAGGATATAAATATCTTAATTGTTATATCAGATATCTTATATAGGATATAAGATATCTTATATAAATTTTTTTACATTCCATAATAAATTCATAATTTCTTTGCATCAAACAAAGTATCCTTTAACAAATCCTTACCTACCTTCATTTATGAGGTGCCATTTTACTATTTAATTGCAATTCAAGATTTTGTTTGTTTGTATTGGAGTTAAACGGCCCAGTCCTAACTATTTAGGTCATTTTTAAGCCGGTCAGTTTACCATTCCACACTTTTAGTGGGCAAGCTTATACGTAAGCTGTTAACCACATTTCGAAAACACTGCCTATACAAATACATTGTAAAGTTTATCGCCACAAAAAGGAAACTTTAAAGATGAAAAATTGATATTTTTCTTATTTCTGCTTAAAATAGAGATTCTGGTTACATGTTAGAACCGCTTCCCAGAGGCGGTTCTAACGAGTACCCACAATCTATATTTTGGAGCAGAAATAAGAAAAAAAAGGTTTACCCCTGCCAACCCAAGTTTTACTATATAAAAGTGGGGTTCAAGAGGGTCAAACGCTTTATAGACGCGCTTCATGAAAAGTACAGTGCACATTCTTTCACAGAAATGGACAACTGCCCTTCTTGAATCAGCAGAATGGAGAAAATGACTGTAAAATAGATTTCATGATCCATGTCCAGGAAAGAATGTTGCCGACACCGACATGACTCGAACACGTGTCCTTCTGATCACCAGTCAGACCTACATCTCACTGAGCTACCGAGGTCAGCTTGAATTTCAAGATATTTGTTAATAAAATTTCTGATATCTATAATAAAATTATTGGATTGCAATAAATATTATTAGATATGTATAAATAATATTAGATATCTATTATCTATTTTATGATATACATAATGCATTTAGGGACATCTATAATTCGAATTATAGATATCTTTTATTCGATGGAAAGATGTTAAATATTTAAGAGCATATAATTACATTTATTGATATCAATAATATAGTTTCTTTTATTCATTATTGAAAACTGTGACATCTATAATTCAGCCTTCTAAATGATATCTATAATTTGATTTTTAGATATCTATATATGCAAAGGAATTATATATGTATATATCTATATATTGAAAAATAGAGAGCTATAATTTAAACATACATTAGATATCATTATTATAGATATTATTTATAGATATCATTATTATAGATATTATTTATAGATACCATTATTATAGATATTATTTATTGATATCTTGCAATAATTATTGATATACTATAGTTTATTACAGATATCTATAAATCAAATTATAATTATCAATAAATCAAATTATAGATATGAACAATTAACATTATTGATATCTATAATTATCTGTATTTTTGCTATCATAAAATGAAATTCATGATATGTTATATATATTTCTTGATATCAATAGATTTGTTTCCTGATATCAATAATTTCCTTGCATATATAAAATCTAAAAATCAAATTAAAGAGATCATTTAAAAGGCTGAATCATAGATATCAAAATTTTCAATAATGGATATCATAAAATACATTTTGGTCATGAATAAATGAAATTATTGATATTTTATAATATTTATCTATATATTGAAAAATAGATAGCTATAATTTAAACATATATTAGATATCATTATTATAGATATTATTTATAGATATCATTATTATAGATATTATTTATAGATATCATTATTATAGGTATTATTTATTGATATCTTGCAATAATTATTGATATACTATAGTTTATTACAGATATCTATAAATCAAATTATAATTATAAATAAATAAAATTATAGATATGAACAATTAATATTATTGCTATCTATAATTATCTGTATTTTTTGCTATCATAAAATGAAATTCATGATATGTTATATATATTTCTTGATATCAATAGATTTGTTTCCTGATATCAATAATTTCTTTGCATATATAAATATCTAAAAATCTAATTATAGAGATCATTTAAAAGGCTGAATCATAGATATCACAATTTTCAATAATGGATATCATAAAATACATTTTGGTCATGAATAAATGAAACTATTGATATTTTATAATGCTCTTTAATATTTGGTATCCATATATCAAAATAAAAGATATCTACTATTGAAATTATTGATAACCATTTACTTACTATGGATATCATGAAAAAAAAATATATCTAATATCAGTAATGTTAATTATCTATAATTTGATTATAGATATCTACAAACTGATTTATAGATTTGATTATTACAGATGTTATTTATCGATATCTGACAATTATTATTATTAAACTGTAGTTTATTTCAGATATCTATTAATCAAATTATAGATATCAATAAATCAAATTATAGATATGTACAATTAACATTATTAATATTTATAATTATCTGTATGTTTTGCTTTCATAAAATGAAATCCGTGATAATAATATATATTTCTTGATACCAAAAGATTTGTTTCCTGATATCAATAATTTCTTTGCATAAATAAATATCTAAAAATCAAATTATAGAGATCATTTTAAAGGCTGAATCATAGATATCACAATTTTCAATAATGGATATCATAAAATACATTTTTGTAATGAATAAATGAAACTATTGATATTTTATAATGCTCTTCAATATTTGGTATCCATATACCAAAAAAATAGATATCTACTATTGAAATTATCGATAACCATTTACTTACTATGAATATCATGAAAAAAAAAAAAATATCTAATATCAGTAATGTTAATTATCTATAATTTGATTTATAGATATCTACAAACTGATTTATAGGTGTCATTATTACAGATGTTATTTATCGATATCTGACAATAATTATTATTAAACTGTAGTTTATTTCAGATTTCTATAAATCAAATTATAGATATCAATAAATCAAATTATAGATATGTACAATTAACATTATTAATATCTATAATTATCTGTATGTTTTGCTTTCATAAAATGAAATCCGTGATATGTAATATATATTTCTTGATACCAATAGATTTGTTTCCTGATATCAATAATTTCTTTGCATGTATAAATATCTAAAAATCAAATTATAGAGATCATTTAAAAGGCTGAATTATAGATATCACAATTTTCAATAATGGATATCATAAAATATATTATGGTCATAAATAAGTGAAACTATTGATATTTTAAAATGCTCTTCAATATTTGCTATCCATATATCAAAATAACAGATATCTAATATTGAAATTATTGACAACCCTTTACGTATTATGGATATCATGAAATAAATAATAAATATCTAAAATCAATAATGTTAATTATCTATAATTTGATTTATAGATATCTACAAATTGATTTATAGGTGTCTATAACAAAGATATAGGATATCAATTAGTATTATTACATATCTATAAATAATATTAGATATGTATTATTTATTTCATTATATCCATAATGTGTTAAGGGATATCTGTAGTTCCAATTATAGATATCTTATTCGATATAGAGATATCAAATATTGATGAACATTTCAGGATATCAAGAATTACATTTATTGATATCCTTCATATATTTCTGATATCCATTATTGAAAACTTTGATATCTATTATCCAGCCTTGAAATGGTATCTGTAATTTGATTTTTAGATATCTATATATGTAAAGGAATCATGGATATCATTAGACAAATTTATAGATATCAAGAAATATATATTACATATCATTGATTACATTTTATGATGTCAAATTATTGATAAAAATGTTAATCATACATATCTATAATTTGATTTATAGATATCTATAATTTGATATATAAATGTCTAAAATACAATTACAGATTTCTCCGAATTGTATTAAATAGTAATATCGCATCATGCCTAATACACTTGTCATGATGACTCATACCGCTGTCATTATGACTCGCATAGCTGTCATGATTACTCATATACCTTTTGTCCTGACTCAAACACGTGCCACTCTCTATCACTTTGACTCGTTTAGCTCTTGCTATGACTCACTTTGACCCATACAGCTGTCACGGTGACTCATACTTCTGTAACCATGACTTATCATGCTGTCACGAGTTGCATACAGCATGGATCATACAGCTGTCACGACTACTTAAACACTTGTCAGCATAACTTATAAAGCTAATGACTAATACTGCTGTCACCATGAATCATACGCCACCATAAATCAAACAGCTGTCATCTTGACTCATACAGCTGTCAGTGATGCATGCATCTGGCATCATGGCTTTTACAGCTGACACCATTACACATAGAGCTGTCACAATGACTTATGTAGCTATAACCGTGACCGGAAGCACAAAGCAGTAAATATTAACATTACCACACTTATGTTCTAACAATCTAATTAAAAATAGTACTGTTACTCTTCACAAACAATTATATTAAAAAAAGAGTTCAAATAATAGCTATATGAGTCCAAGTGGTAGCTTTATTAGTCATCGTAAAGTAAAACATGTATGAGTCATATTGACAGCTGTTGTAGACATGGTGACAGTTGTAGTAGTCATGGTGGCAGCTGTAGGAATCATGATGTGAGTCATGTTGACAGGTGTATAAGTGATGTTAACACTTTCTGTTCTAATTGGTTTCATATACACATGTAAACTGATTTACTATGTTATTTTTCATATATATTGTGTAAGTCATGTATACTTTGCAATGCATGATTCCACTGATATTGTAATCAGTATTTCATAAATAAATAAAAGAACTATCAACAGGAATCACAGCAAAAAACCTTCATTCCGACAGCTTTCACCATGAATCCCAAAGCTATCTCAATGACTCATATAACTGTCATCATGATTCGTGCATCTCTAAGCGTGATTCCTAAAACTATCCCCTTGATGAAAGCAGCTGTCACCATGGCACATACATCTGTCTCCGTGATTCATACAGCCATCGGTATGTCTCATCCAGCTATAAGCATGACTCATATAGCTGTCACCAGGGGTCAGTGACACCCACAGCTGTCTCCAAGGCTCATACAGCTATCACAATGACCCATATAGCTGTCATAATGACTCTCATACTGCTGTCACAATGACTCATGCAGTTGTAACAATGGCTCATACAGCTGTCTATATGGCTCATACAACTATCACCATGACTCATTCAACTATCATCATGACTCGTACTGCTGCCACCATGACTGATAAAGCTGTCATCATCACTCATACAGCTATCGCCATGACGTATGCGGACAGCACTTTCATAGCTGTTAGCGTGGCTCTTCCAGCTGTCTCTGTGGTTCTTACAGCAATCACCATGACTCATACCGCTGTCACCATTACTAATTCAGCGATTGTCATGACCTATTCAGCTATCACCATGAATACAGCAAACATCTATCTCCATATCTACTGTAGATATTGCGATGACTCATACAGCAATTAGATCACTCACACAGCTGTAACTATAACTCATACAGCCAATAGTCTTTCTGTGCTAATTGGTTGCACATACACATGCCACTGATTTACTATTTTATTATTTCTTATATATTGTGTATACCATGTATGCTTTGCAGTGTATGATACCACTGATATTGTTTTCAGTATTTCATTTATAAATAACAGAAATATCAATATGACTAACACTGCTAATACCTTCATTCATACAGCTTTCACCGTGACTGCGATAGCCATCACAATGACTCATATAACTGTCATCATGATTCATGCATCTCTAAGCGTGATTCCTACAGCTATCACCGTGCTGAAAGCAGCTGTCACCATTGCATATACTTCTGTCTCCGTGACTCTTACAGCCATAAGTATGTCTCATACAGCTGTATGCCAGACTCATATAGCTGTCACCAGGAGTCTTTGAGCTTTCACTTTGACACTTACAGCTGTCTCCAAGGCTTATGCAGCTATCATAATAACCCAAACAGCTGTCACAATGACTCATACTGCTGTCATCATGACTGATACAGTTGTAACCATGGCTCAAACAACTATCACCATGACTGATACAACTATCATCATGACTCGTTCTGCTGCCAGCATGACTGATAAAGTCGTCATCGTCACCCATACAGCTATCGCCATGACGATGCTGACAACACTATCATAGTGCTGTAAGCATAACCCATGGAGCTGTCATCATTGATCATACAGCTGTCTCTGTGGTTCTTACAACAATCACCATGACTCATACTGCTGTCGCTATTTCTAAAGTAAAGTAATTATCATGCCCCATTCATCTGTTACCATGACTAACACAATGTTTCGGGTATCTTAATTTCACATACAGCTGCCACCAATACTTATTCTGTTTTCAACAGTTATAGCTTCTATAGCCATCAGCATGGAATATGCAGCTGTATCCATTGGTCATACATCACCTTAAAGGCTGTCACAATGACTCAAATAGCTTTCTTTACGACTTCTATAGCTCTTACAATCACTACTCCAGGTGTCAGCATGAATCTTACGAAGGTAACCATGACACCTTGTCACCATGACTCATACAGTTACCACCATGACTCGCATCCCTTCCACTAAGACTTATATAGCTTTCATCGTGTCTAATACAGCAATCACTATAACTAATACAGCTGCCACGACGACTCATAGCATAACTCATACGGCAATCACGATAACTCGTACAGCTCTCAACACGACACAAACAGCTATTACAATAACTCATAGAGCTATTTCCATGACTCGGATATCTCTCAGCACGACCTTTAAAGCTTTCACTAAGACACCTATAGCTACCACCTTTACTCATTCAGGTGTTATTTTGACTTTTTAGCTATCGTAAACACCTATACGGCTGTAACCATGACTAATACAGCTGTTAACATCACACATACAGCTGTCCCCATGACTCACTAATCTTTCATCATGACTACTGCTACGAGTGTCAGTATAACTACTACAGCTATCAATATGACTAATGCATCTTTAAAAATGGCTCATACGATCGTCATCATGGCTTATATAGCTATCGTAAATGCTTACAGCTTCCACAGTGACTCTTACAACTGTCACCATAATTCATGCAGCTCTAAACGTGATCCTAACAGCTATCACCATGGCGAATGCAGCTGTCACCACAGCTCATACAGCTATCTCCATGACTCATAGAGCCACCAGTCTGTGCTCATACAGCTTAAAGCATCGCTCATATTGCTATCGGCAGGGTTCATACAGCAAACACTATGTCTAATACAGCTGTATGAGCCAGATGACTACGCCTAAAGCTGTCTTCATGCCTGGATGACTCGAACGGCTGTCACAGTCACTCATTCATTGACCACCATGGCCCATATAGCTATCATAATGACTAATACAGCAAGCTCCCGCCCATCGGGACTTTGAGAAATAAATCGGTATGCAAAGTGCTTCCACGCAGAGCTGAAACCGACCGCACATGAGAAGTGGTATGCAGCATAGGTCTAAGCCTGTTCAGGCAAAACGGTGCGAGTCGGACCGTCCATGCATATAAACATTTTGATTTCAAAGGGCGACAGGGCTTGGGATTTCATTTCATCTCAATGTCGGGTAAAAGTCCCACAAAATTGAAAGCAACATTTCGAAAATGACCTAAATACTGTTGACAGGGACTTTAAACCTCTATTCAAACAAACAAACAAACAAAGAAAAGACTAATAGAGCTAACTCGATCACTCAAACAGCTATCACCATGAGGGTTGTAGCTATTACCATCACTCATACAGCAATTAAGATGACTCATACAGCTGCCACCAGGACTCACATAGATATTACCACGACTTCTATAACTATCACCATGAATTATACAGCTACCACCATGGTTCATACAGATATATTTATTCACATACAGCTGTCACCACGACACACAGCGCATTCAATAGCCATATCTCTAAAACTGTCACAAAGAACCATGCAGCTGAAACCAATCGCTCATACAGCTGTCCATATCAACATGACTCACACAGCTTTCCTCACGACTCCTACAGCTGTCACCATGACTTCTTCAGATGTCATCATGTCTCATACAGCGGTCCCCATGACACATACAGCTGCCATCATGACGCATACAGCTGCCAGCACGACTTCTACACGAATCATACGGCGCCCAAAATGACTCGGATATCTTAATTTCATATACAGCTGCCATAAAGACTTATTCCTTTTCAACAGTCGTATCTCCTGTAGCTATAAATTATGCAGCTGTAACCATTGTTCATGTAGCTATCAACATCGCTTATAAGGCTGTCAACACGACTCACACGGCTTTCTTTATGACTTCTACAGCTGACACTATGACTACTTTAGTTGTCACCATGACTCTAACAATGGAACCCATGACACCTATAGCTGTCACCATGACTCAAACAGCTGTCAACGTTGCTCGCATCCCTCTCACTAAGACTGATATAGCTTTTGTCGTGTCTAATTCAGCGATCACTATAACTTATACAGCTGACACGACGAGTCATATCATGACTTATACACTCATCACGATGACTCATACAGCTATCAACACGCCACCACGACACATACAGCTATGACCATAACTCAAACAGCTTTTACCATGACTCCGATATCTATTAGCACGCCTTTTAAGCTTTCACCAAGACACATACAGATATCGCAATTACACATTCAGATGTCACATTGACTTGTATAGCTATTGTTATGACCCATTACCAATTCAACTGTTAACATAACACATACCATGACTCACAAATATGTCATCATGGCAACTGCTGCTTTCAGTATGACTACTACAACTGTCAATAGATCTTTCAAATGGCTCATATGGCTGCCATCATGGCCTTTACAGCTATCACATGACAACAGCTTTCACCGTGACACTTAGAACTGTTACCATAATTCATGCAGCTCTCATCTTGATCACTACAGCTGTCACCATGATGAATACAGCTGTCATCTTAGTTCATGCAGCTATCTCCGTTACTCATACAGTCATCACTCTGTGCTCATACAGCTATGAGAATCGCTCATATTGCTTTCGTCAGGGGCCATAAAGCTTACACAGCTGTAACACTGAACCAAATGGCTATGCCTAAAGCTGTCTTCATGCCTCATACAGCTATCAGCATGAATCAAACAGCTGTCACAGTGACTCATTTAGTGACCATTATGACTAATATAGCTATCACTATGACTAATACAGCAAGCCCCGTAAACCTCTATTCAAATAAACAAAGGGAAGACTAATACAGCTATCACAATTACTCGTACATATATCACTTTGAAATTTTTATTCTTGTAGCTATTTCCATAACGCATACAGCTATTAAGATGACTCATACAGCTTTCACCGTGACTCACGCAGCTATCACCACGACTTCTATCACTATCACCATGATTCATACAGCTACCAACATGACTCATACAGATATTTTAATTTCAAACACAGCTGTCACCAAGACCCATAACACTTTCATCAGCCATATTATCTAATGTAATGTCACTATGATTTGTGCAGCTGCAACCATTGTTCATACAGCTGTCCATATCAACATGACTCACACAGCTGTTCTCACGACTCCTACAGCTGTCACCATAACTGCTTCAGATGCCATTATGTCTCACACAGCGGTTGCCATGACACATACAGCTGTCATCATGAAGCATACAGCTATCAACATGACTCGCATAAGTCTTCACAGTTGCTCACACAACTGTCTACATGACTAATACAGCTAGCCCCATGACTTACAATGCTATCATCATGACTCATTGAGCTGTGACCACCATTAAAGCCTCCGCGGGTGTAGTGGTTAAACTACTCGACTTAGAAACCATGTATCTTGGGGGTTCGATTTGAGCAGATAATGTTATCTTAGTGCAGATTATATTTTCCTTTCCTTTATGATCATACGCCTTGCAAACTATATTGCTGTGTATGAAGATACTCAATAAAACCGAGTCTCCGATTTTCGTTCTTTATGTGTTCTTTGTTTCCAAAGGCAACCTTTACCTCACTGCAGCTGTTGTTAAGTGCCGTGTGGCGGCCGTAAAAAGTCTCCCTGTGCTTCATCATAGGGCAGATTATATTTTCTTTTCCTCTGGGATCATTGAGCCTATTTTGTTTACTTTGAATATCGAATATCGCTTAAGCCGGTGCTAGGCATATGCAGCCTTGCAAACTATATTGCTGTGTATGAAGAGCCTCAATAAAACCGAGTCTCCAATTTTCGTTCTTGTATGTGTTCTTTGTTTCCAAAGGCAACCATTTAGTTTTTTATTCTCCAGACTTTTGGATAAGTCTTTAAAGTGAGGTCAACTTTCTATATGATCTTAGTTGTTGGTGGGAGAAAACATGCCTCAGCACGCATGCACACACACACACACACACACACACACACACACACACACACACACACACACACACACACACACACACACACACACACACACACACACACACACAGAGCTGTCACCATGACTTACATGTATACTGCTTCCACCATGACGACTACAGCTGTCACTACGACTGATAAATGTACGTATCACTACCACAGGGACACATTCATTTATTACCATGACTCTTTTAGCTATTACTAGGACTTAAATAGCTTCCACCATGACTCCTAAAGCTATTACCATTACTCATACTGATATTACTGTGACTAATACAGCAATCAACACGACTCACGCTGCTAGCGCATTGACGACTAAAGTTATCACCATGACTCATACAGCTGCCACTTTGATTCATACAGCTGTCCCTATGACGTATAAAGCTGCCAGAAGACCAAAACAGTTGTCACAATGACTCTTTCAGCTGCTGTCATAATTCAGAGGTTGGTGCTATCGTTATTACTATACTACAGCTGTCACCATGACTCCTTCATGGGCCAGTCTGGCTTATACCACCATGACTCATACAGCTGTCCCTATGACGTATAAAGCTGCTACAAGGCCTATACATTTGTCACAGTGACTCTTACAGATGCTGTCATAATTCATAGGTTGCTGCTATCGCTATGACTACACTATAGCTGTCATCATGACTCCTTCATCGGCCACTCTGGCTCATATCATCATGACTCATACAGCTGTTCGTATAAAGCTGCCACAAGACCCATACAATTGTCACAATGACTCTTACATCTGCTAAGCCCCGCCCATAGGGGCTTGAAGAAATATATGGGCTGCATGATGCTTCCAGGCAGAGCTGAATCCGGCCCGCACACTAGTACTGGTAAACCGCTTAGAGGATCTAAGCCTGTCCAGGAACCGCGGTGCGAGGCGGACCGTCCATGCTAATAAACCATATTGGTTTCATTGGGCGACAGGGCTTGAGATGTCATTTCATCTCAATGTCGGGTAAAAGTCCCACAAAATTGGAAGCAGCGTCTCCAAAATGACCTTTAGAGGGTTGACGGGGCCGTAAAACCTCAAATCAAACAAACTTACAGCTGCTGTCATAATTCAGAGGTTGCTGCTATCGCTATGTCTACACTATAGTTGTCACCATGACTCCTTCATCGGCAACTCTGGCTCATATCACCATGACTCTTGCAGATGTCACTATGGTTCATAAAGCTAATATAGACTCATAGAGCTATCATCATGTCGCCTTAAGCTGTCACCATGGCTAATAAACTATCATCCTGATTCACACAGCTTTCATCATGACTCACACAGTTATAAGCATGGCTCATATAGCTTTCAACATAGGTCATACAACTATCACTATGACTATCCCCAAGAATCACATAGCCAAGATAATCCTGCACCCTACGATTTTCTGTTCCATGTTGTAGTACTTGCTTCCAAAAGATTATCCCTTATATATGACATTTTAACTTCAGCTGGTGTTTAGGGAATGTTTGGCGGCTGTCAAAAGTCTCCCTGCCCTTCGGCATAGTTTGGGTTATATTTTCTAGTCCTTTTCGATCATTGATTCCACTGCTTAAATTTTAGAATATTTGAGGGTCACTGGCAAGGCCTAAATGCGGAAACTAGCTAGTCCGTCCCATAAAAACTTGGTTCCGTATTGTAGCCCTTGGTTGCTTGCAAAGGATTGCCCATTATATAGAACATCATGCAGTTATTACCATGTATCAAATGGCTATCACCATGTCACCCGCAGCTGACTTCCTGACTCATACAGCTATCATCATGATTCATTTAGCTGTCATCATGATTCATTCAGCTATCCCCACAAATCATTTTGCTATCACTGTTACGCCTGTATTACCTTGGCACATACAACTATCACTATTACTCATACAGCTGTCACCATGACTAATACAGCTACCACAAATACTTCTGCAGCTGTCAAGATTATTCATAAATGATTCAGATTCTGTCTCATGAATGAATCAGCGAAATTTGTTCAAACTTGGTACAATATATCATTGTGACCGACCTTAGTTTTTGATGACCTTGACCTTATTTCTAAGATCAAAGGTCCCCAAAACTGTCAATTTTGGCTTATCTGCACAGGTGTCTTGAATGAATAGCTGTAATTTGGCCAGACTTTCTAGAACAATATTTGTACAATATGTCATTGTAACCTACCAAAGATTTGGTTTGCTTTTGGTGACCTTGACCTTTTTTCAAGGTCACATGCCCTCCAAAACTGTCAATTTTAGGTCAGAAATGGCTTACCAGCACCCTTTCACATGAGCGAATTGTGATATACTTTTATCTACTCTGTAAACAGTAGATATTTACCGTAAACTTCGCATAAATGTTACGTACCTTGAGTGGTTCTACAGAAAATAGGAATTGTAAATAAAAATCAAAATGAGTTCCTTTAAGAGCAATGAAAACATTCATAAGAAAGAAAATGGGTCATACTACGTAGTTTCGGCTAGTAAAGCCTCATCAGTGACCCTGTAATGATCCGACAACGAAAGCCAGAGGAAACATACTGCAATTTTGCGAATTTCGAATAGGCAGTCGATTCAAAGACTGATATAAATCAAAATGGGGTCCAAATAATTAAAAACCTGTCTAGAATATGAGTCTAAACCAATAATTTATTTCTGATTTCTCAGAATATTCACGCTGATCTCAAAGGACCAAAAGTAAAATATAATCTGCACTATGGTTGATGTACGGGGAGACGTTTTACGGCCGCCACACGGCACAACACCAGCTGCAGTGAAGGCAAATAAAAATCAAAATGAGTTCCTTTAAGAGCAATAAAAACATTCATAAGAAAGAAAATGGGTCATACTACGTAGTTTCGGCTAATAAAGCCTCATCAGTGACCCTGTAATGATCCGACAACGAAAGCCAGAGGAAACATACTGCAATTTTGCGAATTTCGAATAGGCAGTCGATTCAAAGACTGATATAAATCAAAATGGGGTCCAAATAATTAAAAACCTGTCTAGAATATGAGTCTAAACCAATAATTTATTTCTGATTTCTCAGAATATTCACGCTGATCTCAAAGGACCAAAAGTAAAATATAAACTGCACTATGGTTGATGTACGGGGAGACGTTTTACGGCCGCCACACGGCACAACACCAGCTGCAGTGAAGGCAAATAAAAATCAAAATGAGTTCCTTTAAGAGCAATGAAAACATTCATAAGAAAGAAAATGGGTCATACTACGTAGTTTCGGCTAATAAAGCCTCATCCGTGACCCTGTAATGATCCGACAACGAAAGTCAGAGGAAACATACTGCAATTTTGCGAATTTCGAATAGGCAGTCGATTCAAAGACTGATATAAATCAAAATATGGTCCAAATAATTAAAAACCTGTCTAGAATATGATTCTAAACCAATAATTTATTTCTGATTTCTCAGAATATTCACGCTGATCTCAAAGGACCAAATTCTGGTTTACTTCCTTTCGGAGATATGGCCCCTTTGAACATTGAAAATAGTCACCTTATTCATGTATTAATGTCAACTTTATTAAGGGAATGACTAATGCACCTTCACTTTGAATTCATTTTGACAGTGTTTATGGCAGCCCATCGGGGCTTGAAGAAATAGATGGGCTGCACGATGCTTCCAGAGCTGAAATCGACCACACACAAGTACTTGTAAACCGCTTAGAGGGTCTAAGCCTGCCCAGGCAAGGCGGGGCGAGTAGACCCATCCAAGGTTATAAACCCTATTGGTTTCATTGAGAAGTAGAAGTAAAACAAAGATCAGGAATTGATACAATTAACTTACTCCATCCATAAAAGACACCAAAGGGAAAGAAATACAAACATTAAGCGACCAGACCATAATGGAAACCTAAACAAAGGAAGGCCATATGGACAGTTACTTTCCCACAAAATGGCCATATGGCCATCCAAAATTAAAAGACACAAGTGATACACACAGTAAGTAACAAACAACAACATAAATAAATCTTTCATTTCATTTCAGTTTTGGGTAAAAGTCCCACAGAATTGGAAGCAACTTCTCGAGAATGACCTATACAGTGTTGACGGGGATACTTAACCTCAGATCAAACAAACAAGTGTTATGGCACTTGCTTGATGAAAATTAGTGGCAAGGCATAATGCATTGCTTTAATTTTTCTAATGGCATACTGCACTTGTTTTTTTTTTTTTTTTTTTTTTTTTGATTTGATGTTTAACATCCCCATCAACATTGTAAAGGTCATTGTTGGAGATGTTGCTTCTAGTTTTGTGGGACTTTTACAAGACATTGAGATGAAATGACATCTCAGGCCCTGCCGCCCAATGAAACCAATATATTTTATATGTATGACGGGCCCAACTCGCACCACTTTTTCCTGGTCAGGCTTAGAACCTCTAAGCAGTTTACCAGTACTCATGTGCCCTCTGTTTCAGCTCTGCGTGTAAGGATCATGAAGCCCAGTCTATTTCTTCAAGCCCCCATGTGTGGGGGCCAGTATACATTTTGATTGTTTTCATACAGCATGCCTTTTTGATCTAATTTGTATAATTTCTACATTTAGGCATGATATAGTGAAGCTGGAGACTAAAGATCGCTGCCATGAGGAAGGTACAGTACAATATTTGAGGAACCAAAGGAATTTTGTAAGAACTTTTTACTCGAAATTAGGAAAGCTTTGAGTGAGTTGACTTAAGATTACAGTTTGCCAATTAGACGTGTGTCATTGATTGGTGTAGTCTCAAATATGTTATGCTATCCAATTGATAGGAGTTGTTTAGATGATTCCATTTAAATGCCAGTTAAAGTTAATGGGGCTTGACCAGAAAATATGCAAAAGTAGGATTGGCTCAGCCGTTACATATTTTAGGTGAAGCTTTAGACCTATGCTATAAAATAAAAGTGAAGGCATTGATCTGGAATCGATACAATTGCCCCACACCTCCCATCATTGACAAGAAAGTGATGTTCCATGTATCATGTACTTGTAATTACAGGATTATACTAAATCGTTAAATAGAGTTATAAAATCAGACTAAATATTTTTAGCTCACCAGAGCCGAAGGCTGTGGCAGATCTTATAGGATAGGCAGTTGTCCGTCGTCTGCGTAGTATGTCTGGCATCAACGTTTACAGACAACATCTCTGCTGAAGCAACTGGTCCGATTGAGGTCAGATTGTATCTGTAGCATCCTTGGGTTGTAGGATTTAAAAAGTAGAAGTAAAACAAAGATCAGGAATTGATACAATTAACTTACTCCACCCATAAAAGACACCAAAGGGAAAGAAATACAAACATTAAGTGACCAGACCATAATGGAAACCTAAACAAAGGAAGGCCATAAGGACAGTTACTTTCCCACAAAATGGCCATATGGCCATCCAAAACCAAAAGACACAAGTGATACACACAGTAAGTAACAAACAACAACATAAATAAATCGCCACAGAAGAGCCGCCTTGGAACGGTCAGTGGAAGATTTCCACTGGGGGGCTTAAATCGATTTTACGTGGCCACAATCCTCGCCCTTACTTCCGTCGCGATTTAGACAAATAATTTGTTCAGTCCGCATGAAGGCCTCCTAACTCATCAGTGCAACATCTCAGTTTATGTTTTTATGAAATAAGTGTGGTTGCTATAGCAACTTTGAGTTTCCATAGACTTCTGATGGGGAAAATTGAAAAATTGTATTAACTGCAAAGCTTTTGCAGATATTTTGACAAAACTTATGTTCCTCGTGTAGTCTAGCATGTGCCAACTGATTTTAGGCATACTGTTCCTTTTTAGCTCGCCTGTACTAAGTACATGGAGAGCTATTGTTGTCATCTCGGTCGTCTGCGTGCGCGTTTGCATTTGTATTTGTGTGATCCTTCCCGTCACACTTCTTAAAGTTATTCAAATGCTTAAAACTCAACAGCCACTCATATTTGGAACTTAAGTACCTGGGAGGGTCCTGACTGGTGATCAGGAGGACTCGGGTTCGACTCCCGCCGGGGTCGGCAACATTCTTTCGTGGAGATTGATCATGAAATCTTTTCTACGGACATTCTCTCCCTTCCGCTGATTCAAGAAGGGCAGTTGTCAGTTTCTGGCGAAAGAATGTGCACTGTACTGGTTAACCGCTTACGTATAAGCCTGCCCAGGAAAGTGTTGATAGGTAAACTGACCGGCTCAAAAATGACCTAAATAGTGTTTACTGGGCCGTAAAACTCCATTACAAACAAACAAACCTGGGAGGGTCTTCTGATGTTTAAAGAGAACCGACCGCTGGGTTTATGCCCCTGAGTGGGCCTAGGGGTCGAAATGTAATTCTATATATATATATACCTGGGAGTGTCTTCTGAGATTCCAAGACAACACACCCCTGTGTTCATGCCTGGAAATGGGGATGGGGTGGGGCTAGGGGTCAAAATCTAGGACACCTTTGTAATTTGTTGTATACGTTTCCATTATGCTAACAAGTTTTAGACACAATTGGTTATACATCAACCAATCAAGTGACATTGGTTCACGTGTAAAAGGGTGAGGGGGATGATGACCTACATTTCACAGTCCAGTGATTTTGCCTTATACCTTGAAGACTATTTGTAGGAGAAATGTCATACCTTGGATATTAGTTCCATGTGACTCCATGATTGACCTCAAAATATATCTAGGCCACTGTGACCTATATATTTAATGATTCAGCGATTTTGCCTATTATCTCGAATACTATTTGATGTAGAAATGTCATACCTGGGTTATTAGTTCCAAGTGACCTGCTGATTGACCTCAAAATATATCTACATCAGTGTGACCTATATGTCATGGTTCAGTGATTTTGCCTATTATCTTGAATACTATCTGATGGAGAAATGTCATACCTGGATTATTAGTTCCATGTGACCCGATAATTGACCGCAAAGTATATCTAGGTCATGGGACCTACATTTCATGGTCAAGTGATTTTGCCTATTACTTTTAATATTATTTGATGGATAAATGTCAAACCTGGGTTATTAGTTCCATATGATCCCATTATTGACCGCAAAATATATCTTGGTCAGTGTGACCTATATTTCATGGTTCAGTGATTTTGCCTATTATCTTGAATACTTTTTGATGGAGAAATGTCATACCTGGATTATTAGTTCCATGTGACCCGATAATTGACCGCAAAATATATCAAGGTCAGTGTGACCTATATTTCATGGTTCAGTGATTTTGTCTATTATCTTGAATACAATTTGATGGAGAAATGTCAAGCTTGGATTATTTATTCCACGTGACCCCATGATTGAGCTTGAATTATATCTAGGTAAGTGTGACCTGTATTTCATGGTTCAGTGATTTTGCCTATTATCTTGAATACGATTTGATCGAGAAATGTCTCACCTGGATTATTAGTTCCATGTGACCAGATGATTGATTTAGAAATATATGTAGGTCATTGTGAGCTATTTTCATGGTTCAATGATTTTGCCTTATATTCAGACACAATTTAATTCTGATATGTAATATCTGGAATTATGTTCCATGTGTCCCAGTTATTGATCTCAGAATATATCTAGGTGAGTGTGACCTATATTTCATGGTTCAGCAATTTTACCTTATATCTTGAAGGCGCGAAACAGGCGAGCTATGCTGTCATGTAACAGCTCTTGTTAGTTTTTGCCAAACCAAAATGCCAAAAAGAATAACTAAAAAAATCATCTCCCCAGAAACTATATGCTCTATGAGGCTGAGGCTCAATGGACATGTTCACCATATTTTCCCTTACATGTTTAGTGTTTTTCTTTTGTTTTTATTTTTCATGAAATTCTGCTCATTATCTTGGTTGCTATGGCATCTTAGAGGTTACATAGCCTTATAATGGTGAAAATAGAAAAATGGTAGTTACTACCAAGTCTTGCAGATATTTTGACAAAACTTTCATATTAATATCCTTTATGCTGTCATCTATCTGATTTTAGGCCTAATGATCACTTTTATTTGTTGCTTGGCTGCCATGGAAACCGAAATGCCAGAAAAATACTTAAAAAAAAACAACATCTTCTCAGAAACCATATGGGACTGAGACTTTATGGAAATATTCACAAAATTTGCCATATCATGTTTAATATATTTTATGAAATTCGGCTCTTTAGTTTGGTTGTTATGTCAACTTAGAAGTTCAATAGACTTGTAATGTGGAAAATTGAAAACTGGTACTGACTGCCAAAATATAAGTGAAGGCAATGATCAGGAATAGATGCAATCAACCCACAGCTCCCATCAGAGACACCAAAGGGAAAGAAACACAAACATGAAACAACAGACCCTAATGGAAACATCAACTCAGAAAGCCAAAACGGACAGTTAATTTCTCACAAAATGGCCAACTGGCTATCCAAAACAAAATAATATACGCGACACAAACACTTGAGACAAACCATAACAAAAATAAACTGCGACAGAGGAACCACCTTGGAACGGTCAGTAAAATGAACCCCGCTCCGATGGGGGTAGGGGGGCTTGAATCAATTTTTCATAGCAACAATCCTCGCGAATACTTCCGTCGCGATTTAGACAAATACTTTGTTCAGTCCGCATGAAGGCTTTCTAACTCATCAGTGCAACATCCCATACCTATATTGTTAATACGTTAAAGTACACCAAGTACATGCTTTTGATGAAAAGTCATGCTTGAATGGCCCCCGGGATGTGGCCAGTTTAGACCCCAGGGACATGATTGGCACAATTTATGTAGGGGACCACTTGACATTGCTACATGCTTAATATATATGCTCTGCGCCTAGTGGTTTCAGAGAAGAAGAATTTTTAAGCTTTTTTCCATTATAAGTCTATGAGGGCTAAGGGGCCCGGGGAGTGGCCAGTTTAGACCCCAGAGGCATGAATGGCACAATTTATGTAGGGGACCACTTGACATTGCTACATGCTTCATATGTCAGCTCTGGGCCTAGTGGTTTCAGAGAAGTTTTTCCCAATGTAAGTCTATAGGAGCTATATGTTGCCATGCCAACAAGAGTTTCCATCTGATCTGCCCCAAAACATAATGCATCTTTTCCCCCAACCTGATAATGCCTCTCATGAAATTAAATCATGATTGGCCAACTGGCTTTAAAGATATACTTAGTTGAACATGTGAAAGGACGACGGACGACTGATACATGTACGTATCACTCATACAGGGACAGATTCATTTATTACCATGGATCTTATACTATTACCAAAGGACTTAAACAGCTTCCACCATGACTCTTATAGCTATTACCATTAATCATACTGGTATTACTATGACTAATACAGCAATCACCACAACTCACACAGCTAGCACATTGACTCCTAAAGTTATCACCATGACTCATACAGCTGCCATGATTCATACAGCTGTCCCTATGACGTATAAAGCTGCCACAAGACCCATACAGTTGTCACAATGACTCTTAAAGCTGCTGTCATAATTCAAAGGTTGCTGCTATCGCTATGTCTACACTACATCTGTCACCATGACTCCTTCATCGGCCACTCTGGCTCATATCACCATGTCTCGTGCATATGTCACTATGGTTCATAAAGCTATCACCATGGCTCATAGAGCTATCATCATGCCGCCTTAAGCTGTCACCATAGCTAATAAACTATCATCCTGATCCACACAGCTTTCATCCTGACTCACACAGCAATAAGCATGGCTCATATAGCTTTCCCCATAGGTCATGCAACTATCACTATGACTATCCCTAAGAATCACATAGCCCAGAAAATCCTGTACACTACTACAGCCGGCCCCGATAGCTCAGTTGGTAGAGTGTCCGCTCCGGGGAACGGGAGGTCACGGGTTCGATCCCGGGCCGCGACATACCAAAGTCGTTAAAATGGTACTAGCTGCTCCTCGCTTGGCACTCAGATTTACGGGGTAGAGCTAGGACTGGTCGACCCAGTGTCAGGATAATGTGACTGGGTGTGGTATCATGTAATGTGTCTGGGACATGATACTTCAGTGAGGCAGCACTATAAAAAGTGAGCATTGAGCTCGCTGTCGCAACCAGACACCGTCGTGATATGACTGAAAAATTGTTGAAAGCGACGTTAAACCCGAATTCACACACACACACACTACGATTTTCGGTTCCGTGTTGTAGTCCTTGCTTCCAAAGGATTATCCCTTATATATGCTATTTTACCTTCACCACAGCTGGTGTTAAGGGAATATGTGGCGGCCGTAAAACGTCTCCCTGGCCTTCATCATAGTGTGGGTTTATATTTTCTAGTCCTTTTGGATCATGGATTCCACTGCGAAAGTTTGAGAATATTTGAGGGTCACTGGCTAGGCCTAATTGCGGAAACTAGCTAGTCTGTCCCAGAAAGACTTGTACACTACGTTGCTATCACTATGTCAACCGCAGCTACCTTCATGACTCATACAGCTTTCATCATGATTCAGTTAGCTGTCATTATGACTCATGGAACTGTCACCATGAGTCAAACAGCTGTCATCATGACACATACAGCTATCCCCACGAATCATATAGCTATCTCGGATACGCCTGTATTACCTTGGCCCATACAGCAATCACCATAACTTATACAGCTATCAGCACGACTAATACAGCTACCACAACTACTCATGCAGCTGTCAAGATAAATCATCGAGCTCTCACTATAACTCACAAAGCTATCACACAGCTTTCACCATGAATCATATTTTAGAATAATTACTCTTATAGCTATCACCATTTGTTATACAGCTATCACCATGATTCGTACTGCTGTAATTATGTGTCATACAGCTGTCCCCATGATTCATATACCGTAGCTACCATCATGAATCATATAACTACTCTTACAGCTGTCATCTTGGCTTATACAGATATCAGAGTGACCCATGCAACTGTCAACAAGGCCATTAAACTGTAAAAATTGACTTATACAGCTATTACTATGACCAGTTAGTGTACTACATATATCTAACAATCTTCAAGCGAAATATTCATGTTGGAGAGGTACAGATAAACACCTCGTTTTTCATCACTATAAGAATATAAAAATATGCAAATATATATATAAATATATATGACTATATTGTGATGAATGTTACAAGTTTTAAAATGTCTGCAAAATGTACAGATCTGTCCATGTTCATTAAAGAAGTTGGAGGGGCATATTGCTTCTGCTTCGTTCGTCCGTCTGTCTGCCCGTTTTGATGCGTAACATATCCTAAGAACCGCGTATGCTAGCGTTTTGAAATTTTATATATGGATTCCTCGTGGACAATTAGGTGACGCGATTTTTTTTCTCATCCCCTTTCGAGAGTTATTGCCACTTGATTTTTTTTTTGGGGGGGGGGGGGGGGGGGGGTGGATAAAATCTTGTCAGCAAAATATCTCAAAATTCATTGGAGCTAGAACATTGAAAGTTAGTGAATAGATTTGTGGTGATGAGTTATGACCCTTTGTCACTTTGGGTATTTGTACATTGTACCTCTGTATGTTTTGTGATACAAAGCATAACTTAAGAATTGCGTGTGCTAGGGTTTTGACATTTCATATATGATCTTATCCGGAGAATGCCCTTTTCAGGAGTTATTGCCCTTTGAATTTTTTTATAAAATCTTGTCAGCAAAATATCTCAAAGACTATAAGAGCTAGAGCATTGAAAGTTGGTAAATAGATTGGTTATGATGAGTAGATGACCGGATGAACTTTTGATTAAATTCTAAAAAATACTTCATGAGTTATGGCCTTTTGTCACTTTGGGTATTTGTACATTGTATGTTTTGTGATGCATGACATAACTTAAGAATCGTGTGCCAGTGTAGTGGATAGAGTGCTGGACTACTAATCAGATTGTCGATTATGAATCAGAGGGTTCAAATGTTCAAGAGTTCAAATGCCGGTGGAGGAATGGAAATTTGTTCTCTTTTGTTCTTATTTTCGTTTTTCTTCATATATACACATTAACAGTTATCATCTCCCTCGCACAGTGAGTGAGTGTTTGGGTTTTACGTCTCACCAACAGCTTAGGTCATACGGGGACGGGACCTCGGTTTAAAGACTCATCCGAAAGCCCGGGATTGATCCAATCTCTGTCCCTCGCACAACCAAATTAGAAGTGGCGGCAATGATCAGGAATCGATACAATCAACCCACAGCTCCCATCAGAGACACCAAAGGCAAAGGGAAAGGAACACAAACATGCAACAACAGATCCCGATGGAAACATCAATAGCGGAAAGCCAAAAGGACAGTTACTTTCTCTCAACATGGGCAATAGGCTATCCAAAATAAAATAATATAAGCGGCACAAACAACCAAAGACAAACCATAACAAAAATAAACCGCGACAGAAGAACCGCCTTGGAACGGTCAGCGGAAACGAATTCCACTGGTGGGGGGGATTTAATCGATTTTACGTGGCAACAATCCTCGCCCTTACTCCCGTCGCGATTCAGTCCGCAAGAAGACCTCCTAACTTATCAGTGCAACATAGCCGTGAACACAAAAATCAAACAACCACAGAGATGAAACAACGATGAGGACTCACAGCAAGAAACCACTGAAATGCTGGAGCAAAAGAAAACCAACAGTTAGATTCTGATGGCCAAGTTGTTATGGAATGGGGATATTGCATTTATACATGCATGCACGAGTGTGTGTGTGTGTGTGTGTGTGTGTGTGTGTGTTTGTGTGTGTGTGTGCGTGCGTGCATGCCTGCATTTGTGTGCATGTATGCATGCATGTGTGAGTGCATGCATGCATGTATGTGTGCATGCAAGTCTACATTAGTGTGTGTGCATGCTTGCATGAGTGTGTGTGCATGCATGTGTGCTTGCATGCATGCTTGCGTGTTTGCAGACGCAGATGCATTCATGTATGTATGTGTGCATGCATGATGGCATACATGTGTGTGTGCGCATGCAAACGTGTGTGTGCATGCATGTGTATGTGCATGCATGCATGTGTGTGAGTGTGCATGCATATGTGCATGTGTGCATGTTTGCATGACTCGCATTCCTCTAAAAAATGTCCATAAGTATCTGTCAATCTTTTATATTTAAATTGCGATGAACTTTTCCTTGTGTTTCAGAATCAACATGGAGGGGAAGAACAACAGTTACAGACGCTAAAAGCAGGAAGAAGTGAAATGAATTATAAATAAAAATTAAATAAAATACTGTCTGCCAACAAAATTCAGTTGTTTTCTTGCTTACTATCAGTTTTTGTTTTGTGTGTGTGTGTGTTTTTTTTTTTGTTTTTTTGACATGCCTGCTTTTAACATGGCACGACTTAGGGACCTATTTTTCTGTCCATTTGTTTGTTCACCCACCAGCCATCAAAATAGATGTGAAGGCAATGATCAGGAATCGATAAATAAAACCACAGCTCCCACTATCTAGAGACACCAAAGGGAACGAAACACAAACATGAAACAACTAGACCCTAATTGAAATATCAATTAACACAGAATGGCCAATTGGCTATCCAAAATAAAACAATATAAGCGACACAAATACAAAGACAAGCCAAAAAAAAAAAAAAAAATAAAATAAACCGCGACAGAAGAACCGCCTTGGAACGGTCAGCGAAACGAATTCCACTGGGGGTTTAAACTATGTTTTGTACAAATAATTTTGCAGTGGAACTTTCTTATAGAATTGGGACATAGCGAGTTCACAGGACTCATAAGAAAAAAAAATGTAAATAGATCACCAATATGCTGATAACCAGTGCAAGTATAGTGCGCATTCAGCTTTTAGAAACGGACAAGCAGAAGAGGGCGAAATACCATAGAATATAGTCCGTGATCATTCTCACTCGCAAGAAACATCCTCAGTCTAGAGAAGCTTGCGCATTCAATTGAGCCACTCGAATACTTTATGGACACAAAGCTGCTGTTGAAATAAATTATGCCTATACTGTTAAAACAAATTAACAAGTCCGGGAAATACATACCCATTTAGACCCCACTTCATACATATGAAAGTAGGGGTTGGCAAGGGTATTCATTTTTACCATATTCTTACCCACAGCATAGACGTATATACTCATTAAAATTGCCTCGAACAGTATGTTCTAATGAGCACTAACAATCTAAATTTGAACCAGAAATAGGAAAAGTGCCACAAACTTCAATAGATGAAGAACAACTGACAGAAAGCAGTGTAAGATGTGTGTGTTATAATGGGTCCCATTGACAGAAGTACTGAATTGAAGAGCTTATACATTTTCCAATGTTTTACAATGTCATTAACATGCTGATTAAAGCATCAAAAATAACATTGATGAAATTATTCGGAAATGTAAGCAGAGAAACGTTTGTTAAATGCATTGCCAAAATATTCGCACAATAAAATGACGTCTGTAAACGTGTTAGAAATGTTAATAAAATCGTACTGAAGGCAATGATCAGGAATCGATACAATTACGGCTTACAGCTTATAAGAAATAAGCCTTCCCAGGATAATGTGGTGCGAGACGAACCGTTATTTAGTTCACCTGAGCCAAAGGCTCAGGGTGAGCTATTGTGACCATTCACCGTCCGTCGACGTCGGCGTCGACGTCGGCGTCGTCGTCCGTGCGTCCGTTTACAATTTCTTTAAACATCATCTCCTCCTTAACCACTGAACAGATTCTGACCAAACTTGGCAGAAAAGATCCATATGTGGTCCTCTCTCAAAGTTGTTCAAAGAATTCAATTTCATGCTGAACTCTGGTTGCCATGGCAACGAAAAGGGGAAAATAAGAAAAAATCTTTAAAAATCTTCTACTCTGAAACCAGAAGGCATAGGTCTTTGATATTTGGTATGAAGCTTCATCTAGTGGACCTCTACCAAGATTGTTCAAATTATAGCACTGGGGCCAAAATGCCTTCATGCCGTGGCCCACTGTTTTTACATAGGCTTATATAAGGAAAACCTTTAAAAATCTTCTTATCTGAAATCCAAAAGCTGCGTCTTTGATATTTGGTATGAAGCTTCATCTAGTGGACCTCTACCAAGATTGTTCAAATTATAGCCCTGGGGCCAAAAATGGCCCCGCCTCGGGGCACACTTGTTTTATAAAGGCTGATATAGGGAAAACATATAATATAAAAATCTTCTTGTCTGAAACCAGAAGGCCCAGGTACTGAACCTCTACCAAGATTGTTCAAATTATAGCCCAGGGGCCAAAACCGCCCCCCCCCCCCGCGCCAGGGCCCACTGGTTTTATATAGGATGATATAGGGAAAACATATAAAATCTTTTTGTCTGAATACAGAAGGCCGAGGTCTTTGATATTTGGTATGAAGCTTCTTCTAGTGAACCTCTGCCAAGATTGTTCAAATTATAGCCCTGGGGCCAAAAACGCCCCCGCACCGGGGCCCACTCGTTTCACATAGGCTTATATAGGGAAAACATATAAAAATCTTCTTGTCTGAAACTTGAAGGTCCAGGTCTTTGATATTTAGTATGAAGCTTCATCTAGTGAACCTCTACCAAAAATTGTTCAAGTTATAGCCCTGTGGCCAAACCCCCCCCCCCCCCCCCCCCCCCGCCGGGGCCCACTGGTTTAACATATGCTTATATAGGGAAAATTTTAAAAATCTTCTTCTCTGAAATCAGAAGGCCCAGGTCTTTGATATTTGGTATGAAGCTCCAACTAGTGGACCTCTACCTAGATTGTTCAAATTATAGCCCTGGGGCCAAAAACGACCCTGCCCCGTAGCCAACTGGTTTTACATAGGCTTATATAGGGAAAACCTTTAAAAAATCTTCTTCTCTGAAACCAGAAGGCCCAGGTCTTTGATATTTGGTATGAAGCTTCATCAAATGGACCTATACCAAGATTGTTCAAATTATAGCCCTGGGGCAAATAATGCCCCTGCGCCGAGACCCACTTGTTTTACCTGGGCTTATAAGGGAAAACCTTTAAAAATCTTCTTGTCTGAAACCAGAAGGCCCAGGTCTTTGACATTTGGTATGAAGCTTCATCTAGTGAATCTCTACCAAGATTGTTCAAATTAAAACCCTGGGGTCAATCATGCCCCCATTCCGGGGCCCACTGGTTTTACATAGGCTAATATTGGGAAAACATATAAAAATCTTCTTCTGTGAAACCAGCTGGTCCAGGTCTTTGATATTTAGTATGAAGCTTCATCTAGTAAACCTCTACCACGATTGTTCAAATTATAGCCCTGGGGCTAAAAATGCCCCCGCGCTGGTGTTCACTGGTTTTACATAAGCTTATATTGGGAAAACCTTTAAAAGTCTTATTGTCTTAGACCAGAAAGCTCAGGTCTTTTGATACTTGATATGAAGCGTCATTTAGTGGACCTCTTCCAAGATTGTTCAAATTATAGCCCTGTGGCCAAAAGTGCTCCCGCGCCGGGGCCCACTGGTTTTACATAGGCTAATAGAGGGAAAACCTTTAAAAATCTTCTCGTTTGAAACCAGAAGGCCCAGGTCTTTGAAATTTGGTTTGAAGCTTCATCTAATAGACCTCTACCATGATCGTTCCAATCATAGCATGGGGGCCAAAAATGGCCCCGCCCTTGGGTCCACTGGTTTTACATAGACTTATAAAGAGAAAGTTTTTGAATAATCTTATTGTCCAAAACCAGAAGGCCATGCCTTTTATATTCGATGTTTAGCTTCATTCAGTGGACCTCTGCTTAGGTTGTTCAAATTATAGACCTGGGTCCAAAAAAAATTGCACCGCCCTGGGGCCTACATGTTAATCTCTTAGCTCATGTGAGCGATATAGGACCATCATGGTCCTCTTGGTTAAACCCTTGCGGTTTCTTTGGGTGGTAGGCCTTGAGATGTCAGTTTATCTCAGTGTCGGGTAAAAGTCCCTCAAAATCTAAAGCAACCTCCAAATATCCAAAATGGTATTGCCTGGGAAGTAAAAACTATTGACAAACAAATCTTAGCTATCACCACAGTTAATATGGCTGTCATCTTAGTAGCACAGCTATCATCAGAGGAAGAACGACTGTCCACTGGGTCATATATGTCTACACGGGTAAGTTTCACAGCTATCACCACAGGTGATGAGGCTGTTGCCTGAGTTATACGAATGTCACCACAGGTTGAATTGCCAGGTAGAATGGCTATCACAACTGATGCCGCACACACCTTTTACCATTAATATTTTGGCTTGTATGGCTTTGAACTTATTCTCACAGATATCACCACAGGTAATATGGCGATCACCTAAGTTTCACTGCGATCACCACAGGTAGTATGGCTTACTCTTCAGTTTTACAACTGTCACCACGGGTTGTTAATCAATGACCCCTGTCTCACAAAAGTCACAATAAGTAGTATGGTTAAAGGAGTTTAACAACTATCAACAAAGTCAACATTGGTATCACCCGAATTTTTCAGCTACCACCACAACACCGCAGTTAATATGGCCATCACCTCAGTTTCACAGCTGTCACCACATATATTATAGCAATCACTTCCGTTTCACCGCTGTCACTATAGGTATTATGATTATCACCTTAGTTTCACAGCTACAATATGGCTAAGACCCGACATTCTCAGCTTTCCTTCACAGCAGGTAATATGGCTATCACCAGAATATTCACATATATCACCAAAGGTTATTTCGCTATCACCTCAGGTTTACATCTGTCACCATAGGTAATAATTATAGCAATCAACTATGCTTCACAATTGTCACAACAGGCAGTATGATTATCGGACGAGTTTCAAAGCTATCACTGCAGGTAACATGGCTATCACCTCAGTTTGACAGCTGTCACCACAGAATATTCACATATATCACCAAAGGTTATTTCGCTATCACCTCAGGTTTACATCTGTCACCATAGGTAATAATTATAGCAATCAACTATGCTTCACAATTGTCACAACAGGCAGTATGATTATCGGACGAGTTTCAAAGCTATCACTGCAGGTAACATGGCTATCACCTCAGTTTGACAGCTGTCACCACAGTTTATATTGTTTTCAACAGAGTTTCACAGCTATCACCTTAGGTAATATGGCTATCACCTCCGTTTCATAGCGGTCATCTCAAGAAATATGGCTGTCGCCTGAGCTTCACAACAAGAAATATGACTATCACCTGATTTTCACAGCTATCATCGCAGGTAATACGGTTCTTGCCTGTATTTTACAGAAATCACCTCTGTTTCATAGCTATTACTAAATTGAGTATGGATATCACCTGAGTTTCTCAGCTGTCACCACAGGTAGTAAGGCTATCATCTGAGCAGGTAATGTGGCTTTAACAGCTACCACCACAGGTAATATGGCTGCCACCTCAGTTTCATATCTTTCACCTCAGGCAATATGGCTGCCACCTGTATTTCACAAGAAGTAGTATGACTATCATCTGATTTTTACACATGCCATTATAGGTAATATACATATCACCTCGGTTTAGCAGCTGTCACCACAGGTAATGCAGCACTCACCTCTATCACTGCAGGCTATATATGGCCACACCTGAATAACAGTTGCCACTATATATAATATGGCTATCACCTCAGTTTCACAGCTGTCAGTCCAGGTAATAAAACAGAGGTGGAGGCAATGATCAGGAATCGATACAAATAACCCACAGCTCCCATCAGAGACACCAAAGAGAAAGAAACACAAACATGTAACAACAGACCCCAAGGGAAACATCAACAGCGGAAAGCCAAAAGGACAGATACTTTCCCACAAAATGGCCAATAGGCTATCCAAAATAAAATAATATGAGCGACGCAAACACCCAAAACAAATCATAACAAAAATAAACCGCGACAGAAGAACCGTATTGGAAAGATCAGTGGAAACGAATTTCACTTGGGTGTGTGTGTGTGTGTGTGTGTGGGGGGGGGGGGCTTAAATCGATTTTACGTGGCCACAATACTCGTCTTTCCGTCGCGATTTAGACAAATAATTTGTTCAGTCCGCATGAAGGCCTCCTAACTCATCAGTGCAACATCTCTGTGAACACAAAAGCTCAAACAACCATAGAGATGAAACAACGGTGAGGACTCGAAAGCAATAAACCAATAAAATGCCGGAGCAAAAGAAAACCAACAGTTAGACTCCGGGGTAAGGCTTTCAAATTAGTCTTATAGATATCGCCACGGGTAATATGGCTATCTCCTGAGTTTCCAGTTTTACAGCTGTCAACACATGTGATGTGACTTTATGCGGACTTTAACAATTATTTGTCTAAACCATAAAAGAACCAAGGACGAGGACTGAGGCCATGTAAAATCGATTTAAGCCCCTGAGTTGAATACTTTTTGCTGACCATTCCAAGGCGGTTCTTGTGTTGTGGTTTATTATTGTAACAGTGCGTCTTTGCATGTAAGTATTGCTTATGTCTTTTTATTTTCGATCGCTGTTTGGCCATTTTTGTGTGAAAGTAAAAGTCCTTTTGGCTATCCGCTTGTGGTGTTTTCATTAGGATTTAGTTATTTCAATTTCGAATTATTTCCCATTGTTGTCTCTGTTAGGAGATTAGGGGTAATTGAATCCATTCCTGATCACTGTCTTCACCTCTAGTTTTAAACCCTGTTTCACAGCTATCACCAAAGGTGGTATGACAAACACCTCAGTTTCACAACTGTCACCTCAGGTTATTAAGCAATGACCTCCGTTTCACAAATGTCAGAACAGGTAGTTTGGTTATCACCAGAGTTTCACAGCTTTCAGCAGGTAATATCGCCATTACCTCAGTTTCTTAGCTATCATCACATCACCACAGGTAATATGGCTATCACATCAATTTCACAGCTGTCATAACATAATATATAGCAATCATTTTACCATGTATGGTAGTATGGCTGTCACCTTAGTTTCACAGCTATCACCACAGGTAATATGGTATCATCTGAATATCTCAGCTTTCCTTCACAGCAGGTAGTATGGTTATCACCTGACTTTTACATCTATCACCAAAGATCATATCACCTCAGACTGACAGCTGTCACCACAAGTAATACAGCAATCCACTATGTTTCACACTTGTCACAACAGGTAGAATGGTTTATCACCTGAGTTTCAGAGCTATCACTACAGATAACATGGCTGTCACCTTAGTTTGACAGCTGTAACCACAGGTTATATTGCTGTCAACCGAGTTTCACAGCTATCACCAGAGCTAATATGGATATCACCTCCATTTCACAGCTGTCACCACAGGAAGTATAGCTATCATCTGAGCTTCCCACAAACATAATCACCTGAATTTCAGAGCTATCATTACAGATAATACGGCTGTTATCTTGGTTGACAGCTGTCACAACATGTTATACAACAATCACCTCTGTTTCACAACAGTCACTAAAACTCGTACGGTTAACGCCATGTTTTCCCAGCTGTCACCACAGGTAGTAATGCTATCACATGAGTTCACAGGTTTTTGTTTTCATTGATTGCAGTTTAATGGCCCAGTCAACACTATGTAATTTTTGAGCCTGTCAGTTTACCTATCCACATGTTTCCTGGGCTGTCTTGTACATAAGTGGTTGACCAGTACAGTGTACATTCTTTCGCCAGAAACTGACAACTGCCCTTCTTGAATCAGCGGAAGGGAAAGAATGATGATAGAAACGATATAATGATCAATCCCCACGAAAAAATACTGCCAACCCCGGCAAGTATTGAATCCGCATACTTCTGATCACCAGTCAGACGCATCACCGCCGGTAATATGGCTATAAACTCAGTTTTACAGCTACCACCACAGTTAATATGGCTGTCACCTCAGTTTCGCATTTTACACCTCAGGTCATATGGTTATCACCTGAGTTTCACAAGAAGCAGTATGACTATCATCTGTAATATGCCTGTCACCTCGGTTTGACAGCTGCCACAGGTAATACAGCAATCAAGTCTGTTTCACAGCTATTCCCATAGCTTGTTTGGCTATCCCCTTAGCTTGACAGCTATCACTACAGGCTATATGGCCATCACCTGAGTAGTATGGTTATCACCAGAGTTAAACAGCCATCGCAAAAGGTAATATCGCCATCACCTTAGTTTCACAGCTGTCACCATATATTTTTTAGCAATCGTTTAACTATAGGTAGTATGGCTATCATTTCAGTTTCACAGCTATCACAACAAGTAATATGGCTATCACCTGACTTTCTCAGCTTTCCTTCACAAAAGTTACATTGCTATCACCTTAGTTTGACAGTCGTTACCACGGATAATATAGCAGTCAACTATGATACATAATTGTCAAACAGTTAGTATGGTTATCACCCGAGTTTCAGATGTATTCCTACAGGTAACAACGATATCCCCTCAGGTTATATTGCTATCATCTGGGTTCCATAGTTATAAATGTATGTAATATGGCTATCACCTCCATTTCACAGCTGTCACCTCAGGAAATATGGCTATCACTTGAGCTTCACAACAAGAAATATGACTATGACTTGAATTTCACAGCTATAATCACAAGTAAAACGGTTATGACATCGGCTGACAGCTGTCACAAGAGGTAATGCAGAAATAACATCTGTTTTACAACTGTCGCTACAACTAGTATGGTTATCACCTGGCCTCATTGCTATCACAGATGGTAATGTGGCTATAACCTCAATTTTACAGCTACCACCACAGGTAATATGGCTGTCACCTCAGCTTCACATATTTCGCCTGAGTTTCACTATGCTTAGTATAACTATCATCTGAATTCCACAACTATCATTATAGGTAATATGCCTATCGCTTCGGCTTGTCACCACCGGTAGTACAGCTGTCACCTCTGTTTCACAGCTGTTTGCAGAGTTAGTATGGCTATCCCCTTAGTTTCACAGTTATCGCCACAGTTATTATGGTCATTACTTGAGTAATAGTTGCCCAAATATGTAATAAAGCTATCAACTAAGTTTCACAGTCTATCACCTGAATTTCACAACTATCTCCAAAGGTATTATGGCTATCACCTTAATTTGACAGCTGTCACCACAGTTTTTCACCTACATTTTATAGCTATCACCACAGGTAATATGGCTATCACCACGGGTAGCATGGCTATCATCGCATATCTGCGAATTTGTTGTGAGTTGTTGTTTAGTGTTTTCTAATGGTCTGATCACCCCCTGTGGGGAAGACAGGGCTGACTGTTTCGTTTCATAAACACTCGTATTTTTTCTTGTTTTGTGTATGTTTCCTCTTCCTGTCGTGAGTGGTCTGTGTCTTGTGACTGTGGCGCTCCCTGGGTCTTTCTTTTAAATTTTCACAGCTGTCGCTAAAGATAGTATTTAGCACCCAATTTCGTAAAATCATTCTTCGATATAAAAAGATTGGGTACAACATGGATATTATACGACAGACTGCATGCATGGTAGTTAACCCAATCACGGTTGGCAACTTTGCTTCCCTCTTTAATGGCACGCCGGTGGATCAGGCCTCAGATTCTATGACGGTTCCAACGTAAAGGCTTATTGAGAGTTAGAGAGATCTAATTCAAGGTAATGTTGGTTGGTGCCTGATGCTCTGTCTCTGGTCGGGCCCATCGAAGTATAATTGTTGGTTTTCTTTTGCTCCAGCATTTCAGTGGTTTCTTGCTGTCTAGTCCTCACCGTTGTCTCACCTCTGTGTTTCTTTGATTATTTGTGTTCACGGAGATGTTGCACTGATTAGTTAGGGGGCTTTCATGCGGACTGAACAAATTATTTGTCTAAATCGCGACGGAAGTAAGGGCGAGGATTGTGGCCACGTAAAATCGATTTAAGCCCCCAGTGGAAATCTTTCCACTGACCGTTCCAAGGCGGTTCTTCTGTGGCGCTTTATTTATGTTGTTGTTTGTTACTTACTGTGTGTATCACTTGTGTCTTTTTATTTTGGATGCCCATATGGCCATTTTGTGGGAAAGTAACTGTCCTTATGACCTTCCGTTGTTTAGGTTTCCATTATGGTCTGGTCGCTTAATGTTTGTGTTTCTTTCCCTTTGGTGTCTTTGATTGGTGGAGTAAGTTAATTGTATCGATTCCTGATCTTTGTTTTACTTCTACTTTGCTGTCACCCCAGTTTCACACACAAAATCTATCATCTCAGTTTTCACAACTGTCGTAAAAGAAAGGTAATACAGTAAACACCTCTTATTTACAGCTGTCACCAGAGGTAGTCACAGCTATCACCACAGGTAATATGGCTGCCACCTGAGGTGCACAGCTGTCATCACAGGTTATATAACAATCACCTCAGTTTCACAGCTGGCAATATAGGTAGTATGGCTATCACATGATTTTCACAGCAATCAAATCAGGTAACATGGCTGTCGCCTTAGTTTTACAGCTTCTACCACAGATTACATCATTTTTAGCTGAGTTTCTCAGCTTTCTTAATTGATAGTTTGATATTCACAGGTAATATGGCTATCACATTACTTTCTCAGCTGTCACCAAAGATGGTATACATATGACATCAGACTTACAGCTGTTACTATAAGATATATAGCTATCATCTGTGTTTCACATCTGTCGTCCATAGGTAATATAGCAATCACCTGTGTTTCATCATTGTCACCAGAGGTAGTATGGCTATTACTTGAGTTTCACAGCTATCACTTCAGCATCACACTTATTACCACAGGTAGTATGGCTATAGCCTCAGTTTCACAGACGTCACCACAGGTAATCTTGCTATAATCTGACATTTACAGTTGTCACCTCGGGTGATATGCTATCACCTCGTATTCACAGCTATCACCACAGGAAAACAGCTTTCGCCACATGTAATATAGCATTCACCTGTGTTTCAAAATTGTCACCACCTGCAGAATGGTTATCACCTGGGTTTCACAGCTACCACCACAGGGAATAAAGCTATCACATTAGTTTCACAGCTGGATTTTACATCAGAGTTACAGCTGTCACCACAGAAATATGTCTATCACCTCAGTTTCACAGCTATCGCCAGAGACAGAATAGAAATCACCTGTGTTTCACATTTTTCACCAGAGGTAGTATGGCTATCACTTGAGTTTCACAGCTATCACCTCAGCATTACATTTATCACCAAATGTAGAATGGCTATCGCATCGTTTCACGGCTTTCAACATTGGTAATATGACTACAATCTGAGTTTTACTTTATCACCGCAGGTAAGATGCTATCACCTCGGTGTCACACCTATCACCATAGGAAGATTAGCTATCACATCAGTTTCACAGCTGTCATCAATGTTATATAGCAGTGTCCTTTGTATCT
This sequence comes from Lucinisca nassula, assembly GCA_963580285.1. Lineage (NCBI taxonomy): Eukaryota > Metazoa > Mollusca > Bivalvia > Lucinida > Lucinidae > Lucinisca > Lucinisca nassula. The sequence continues at coordinate 53,128 of CAUZLF010000351.1, read as the reverse complement.
CCATTATCGCAACAGGTAGAATGTCCATCAACTGAGTGAGTGGGTGTTTGAGTTATACATCCCACCAAAGCTAAGGTCATACGGAGACGAGACCTCGGTTTTAGACACATCCGAAAGTCTGGAGAAGCCCGGGATCGATCCTGCGATCCCTGGTTTACAAGGCGACTATCGTAACCACTACACCACGGAGGCTTCTATCCATCACCCGAGTCTCACAGCTAACAGCACATATGACATGACAATCACTTCACTTTCAAATCTGTTAGCACGATAAATAAATAATCCTCAGATAATAAGGCTATAACGTGAGTTTCTCATCTATAACCACAGGTTGTATAGCTATCACATCCGTTTTATAGATATCACCACGGGTAATATGGCTATCCCCTAAGATTTTAAAGTGGTCACCACAGATTATGTAGCAGTAATATTAGTTTCACAGCTGTCACCATAGGTGGTATGGCTATCACATGGGTTTCGCAGCAAACAAAACATGTAAAACAGGTAAAATGGCTTTCACATTAGTTTCGCAGCTATCACCATAGCTAATATGGCTATCGTATGGCTTTCAGAGCTTTCCCTACTGGTAGTATGGCTATCTCCTCGGTTTCACAGCGGTCACCACAGGTGTTATGGCCATCGTGTGAATTTCACAGCGTTCACCACAGATTATATAGCGTGAGTTAAACAGCAATCATAACAGGTTATATTGTTTCTCCTCAGTTTAGCTGTCACCACAAATAATATGGTTATCACCTGGGTTATATACTATAGGAAATATGGCTATGACATTAGTTTCACATTCGTAATCACAGGAAGTGCGGATATCACATCAGACTTGCAGTTGTCGCAACAGGTCTTTTGGCTTTCACCCCAGTCTAACAGCTTTCAACACAGGAAGTATAGATACACCTTACTTTTACAGCCTTTCACCAAAGGGCATACGACTATCACCTCATTTTCACAGCTGTCCCAACAGGTTGTATAGCAAACATCTCTGTTTCACAACTATCACCTGAATTTCTCAGCTATCACCAAAGGTTATATCGCTATCACATCAGTTTCACAGCTGGCGGTTAAACATTAAAATTGATCTTTAGTTTAACGCTGCAGCATATATCCAAGCGAAAGTTACCTGACGTCCCTTCTGACGTTTTGAAAACGTTTATAAAACACAACTGTTAGCTGGGTATCACCACAGTTGCACAGCTGTCACCACAAAAAAAGAAGTGAAGGCAATCACCAGGAATCGATACAATTATCTCACACCCCCCATCCAAGACACCAAAGAGAAAGAAACATAATCATAAAACATTCACCACAATGAAAACGCCACAATCGGAAAGACCAAAGGACAATTACTTTCCCACAAAATGACTGTCCAAAATAAAAAGATACTGTAACAATAATAAACCACAACAGGAGAATCGCCTTGGAACGGTCAGTATTTTTACTGGAGGGGGAAATCGAGTCAAACTGTTGCTTTTCTTTTTGCTGTCGAGTCATCAGCGTTGTTTCATCTCTGTGCTTGTTTGATTATTTGTGTTCACGGAGATGTTGCACTGATGAGTTAGGAGGCCTTCATGCGGACTGAACAAATTATTTGTCTAAATCGCGACAGAAGTAATGGCGAGGAGTGTAGCCACGTAAAATTGATTTAAGCCCCCTAAATGGAATTCGTTTCCGCTGACCGTTCCAAGGCGGATCTTCTGTCGCGGTTTATTTTTGCTATGGTTTGTCGTTGGGTGTTTGTGTCGCTTATGTTATTTATTTTGGATAGCCTATTGGCCATTTTGTGGGAAAGTAACTGTCCTTTTGGCTTTCCGCTGTTGGTGTTTCCATTAGGGTCTATTGTTTCATGTGTGTTAATCCATCCCTTTGGTGTCTCTGATGGGAGCTGTGGGTTGATTGTGTCGATTCCTGATCATTGCCTCCACTTCTATTTTACATGGCTATCGAATGTTTTACAGCTTTTTTTTTCATGAATTATGGTTATCAACACAGTTTACCAATTATCACCACAGGTTATATGCCTATGTACAGTTTAACAGCTATAACCACATACTATATGGATGCCACTACAATTTCGCTGCTATTGATTGATTGTGTTGGGGTATAACGACATGTCAACCCTTGTGGGTCACTTTGTGTCGTCTCCCAGAAAAAAGGAGAAAAGAGAAAGAAGAAGTAGAGGAGATGAATGAGAGTGGGCAGAGACAGCGCTAAATAAATGAAAGTGAAGAAATAGAAGAAATACCAGCGTTACCTTCTATCCTTAACTGCTGCTAGGCCAGCAAGCCTTGCCTAACTGTAAGCCAATATCACTTGGCGCCCAGTTGATGCAACACCTTCGCCTCATCCACCCCCCCCCCCCCATTTTGCAGCTATATGTAATCTGTCACGACAAGTTATGTGGCCACTACTAATGAAACATAACTATTACAACAGGTTATGTGACTAACACTTACTTCACAGCTGCCACCACAAGATATTTGGCTATAACACGACATGTTTACTTTACTATCACTACTATGTCCAGCGGTCACCTTAAGAGATATGGCTATTATAACAGTTTCAAGGCAGTCACATCGGGAATATGAAATTAACTCGATTACAAAACTGTTACCACATAGTTTAAGGTTATCATTACAGCTTTACAGCACAATCTCAGGTTCAAAATACCATAATTTCTAATCTGTCACTACATGTTATATTACTATCACTGCAGTTTCTCATATGCAACCACATTTTATATGACTTTCGCAACATATTCACTGCTATCACCATACACTAAATATCTATTACCACAGCTTCATAAGTGTCTCCACATAGTGTAGTGGTTTTGCTCCTCGTCTCATAAACGAGGGATCGCAGCTTATAAACGTGTCGCCAGCGTTTCTGTCATCGAAATATCAACATAGGCTATATAGCTATTTACACAGTTTCAGCGCTGTCGCCGCTGGTTATTTTGATAATCAGCACAGTTTCCATGGCTATCACCACAGGTCACATGTGTAATATTACTTTCACAACAGTTTCACGGCTATAAACATAGGTAATGAATAACGACACTCTAACAGCGCTCACGACAGATTACATGGCTATTATAGCAGCTCACAGTTATCCCCGAAGCTATATTGCTATCACAACAGTTTTGCTCTTTCACCACCCGTTATATGGTTATCAAGCCAATATCACAGCTAAAATCACACGGTTATTTAGATTTAAACACAGTCTCATACGTGGCTTTCGCCACAGTATAACAACTATCACCACATGTTTATTAGGTTTCAGCACCCTTTTACAGCAGCTGTCACCATGGGGTTATTTAAATTTCATTACACTTGCACCTTTACCATAGGTTGCGTCGCTATAACCACAAATTCGAAGCTATGACCACAGGTTATATGGATTTCAGCAGAGCTTCACAGCTGCCACCAAAGGTTATGTGGCTATCAGCGCAGTTTTACAGCTATCACCACATGTAATTTAGATTTTAGCACAGTTTCACAGCTATCATCACAGTTTCACAGTTATCACCGCAAAATATATAGATTTGTTTGTGTTTCTTTCCCTTAGGTGTCTCTAATGGGAGCTGTGTGTTAATTGTATCGATTCCTGGTCAATGCTTTCACTTCTATAAAGTACATTTACATGGATGTCGCAGTCCATAAGTTTATTTGACTATCACCACAGTTTCATAGCTGTCGACGTAGGTTACGTTGGTATCACCACAGTGTTACATCTATCATTACATATTATTTAGATTTCATCATAGTTTGACAGCTGTCACCATTGGTTATGTGATAATCCCTGCAGTTCCACGGTTCATTAAGGTTTTAGCACAGTTCCAAAGCTGACATCACAGGTTACATGGCCATCATCACAGTTTCACAGATATCACCACAGAATTTAAAGATTTCAGCACAGTTTCACAGCTGACACCAAATGCTTTTATAGATTTCAGCACAGTTTCAGAGCTGTTACCAAAGGTAACGCAATAATCAGCACAGAGCAAAGCTTTCCTCACACCTTGTTGAGTTTTTAGCTCAGATTCATAGCTGTCATCACACGTTACGTGGGTGTCATCACCGTTTAACAGCTATGACTACAGATTATATAGGTTTTAGCAGTACAGATTATATAGGTTTTAGCAGCACAATTTCACAGCTGTCACCACCGGTCACACCAATTCCACAGCTTTCCCCACAGATTATATAGATTTCAGCAGTTTCATAGCTGTCACGTGTGCACAGGTAATGTGTATATCGCCAAAGCTTCACAGCTATTACCACGGGTTATTTATAAATTTCAGCGCAGTTCATAGCTGTCACTGCACGTTACGTGGCTATCACCACAGTTTAACAGCTATCACCATAGGTTATCTCGATTTCAGCACAGTTTAACCTCATCATCACAGGTTATTTGGATTTCAGAACAGCTTCACGGTAGTCACCACAGTTACGTGGCTATCGCGGCAGTTTTACAGCTTTCACCACATGTAATTTATATTTCAGCACAGTTTCACAGCTCCCACCACAAATAATATTGATTTCAGCACACTTTCACAGCTGTCACCACTCGCAAAGGTTATTTGTCTATAACAATAGTTTCACAGCTGTTGTCGCCATAGATTACATGACTTTTACGACAGGGTCACAGCTATCACCACAGGTAAATTATATTTCAGCACAGATTCACAGATGTAATCACCTCACAGTTTCACAGCTCCCATCATAGATAATATAGATTTCAGAACACTTTCACAGCTTTCACAACTCTCAAAGTTTATTTGGCTATAACTATAGTTTCACAACTGTTGTCGCCACATATTATATGTTTTTTTTGCGACAGTGTCACAGCTATCACCACAGTGAAGAGCTTATTAGAGGAGAGCACCAAACCCCTCTATTAAATACATACGGACAGTTGTTTCCGTGGATTTGTATCTGCTTGTTTAAAAGGCAGCCAGTTAACAGTTTCTGCCAAGGGCCATAAGTGTCAGATGCTGAAACCACAAAGTGTTTTATTACCCAGTAATCTGGAGTTTATATCACAGCCAGTGAATCTGACAATGTATTTGAAATGTATTGATGATCAGTTTATATAAAAGTGCTTTAGTGTTATGCAATTAATGGTCAGTTTTTCATTTATATATATGTGTTTTGTTTTGTTTTTCAAGGAATGAATCGTATTTTATTAAATGGACTGGCGGTAAGTTTTTACCTGATGCGACTTCAGTTTGAAGTAAACATTGATATAGATAAGAGGGTATTTGATTATACGATTAAAGGATAATTAATTAAAGGATACTTTTCTCCATACTAGGATATTCATTATAATCGCGAAGGCGATTCTAAAGAGTGCAGGGGAAACAAGGACAGTTATCCCTTTCAACAAATACTCAATGGAAAAAGGAAAATGTCCCTTGTAGGGACAATGTTCCAGATAAGGCCGGTTGCTTTAGTTAATTTTCAAAATGTTTTTACTCCTTAAGTTGTTTTTTTGTTGTTGCTGTATTTTTTGGGCCAAGACATTTCAGCTTTTCCTTTAATTTTGACGACATCCTTAGCTATCAACAAGAACAAAGACTGTGTAAATTCAAGAAAGCATAGCCCATCTGCATCTCGGTTTCAAATGATAAAGCTCGTTAACAGAAATATGACTTCTGACATTAAAGTCTCACCACACTGTAATCATAACTAAAGATCATATTTGAACTTTTCTGTTTGAACCTAACCAATCAGATCAGTTTTCCGGATATGGCAGGCTGAAGAGTTAACAGCTCTAGTATTATGTACCACTTGCCACATGCTATTTAGATTTCTGCATAGTTTCACAGCTGTCACCACAGGCAACATAATAATCACTGCAGTTTCACAGCTGTCACCACAGGTTTAGTTTCAAGCATAGTTCCATAGCTATCATCACAGGGTACGTGGTCATCACCACATTTTCACAGCTATCACCACATATTTTGGAGATTACAGCACAGTTTCACAACTGTCATCGCAGATTACGTGGCTATCACACCAGCTGCAGAGCTATAACCACAGTTTCCCATTTATCACCACAGGTTATCTAGATTTCAGTACAGTTTCACAGCTCTAACGCCAGGTTATTTAGCACAGATCACAGCTGTCACCACTGATTACGTGACCATCGCCAGTTCCACAGTTTTTATTACAATATTTCAGAATCCTGTTGCGATAATTGGTCGAAACTAGAAAGTTTGGCCAAAACATGTACTTTCCATGCTTTTCAGTTCTGTTGTTTTGCTCTTCCAAATGATAAACCTTTCATAGAACATATTTGATGTGGCTATAGCAGGCGTTAATGGAGTGTGTGGCGGTTGTAAAATGTCCCCCCGCCTTTCGTCATAAGCAGTTTATATTTTCTTGTCCTTCGGGATCATTGGTTTATAGTGGAATTGTGAAAATATTTCAGGGCCACTGATGAGGCCTTATTGGCCGAAACTAGCTGCTCTGGCCAAGTAACCTTTTGCGCTTCATGCTTTTCGGATTTGTTGTTTATTCCTTGCTTTCAAAGGATAACTCTTTTATAGAACATATTTCACTGTAGGTTATTTTGAATTCAACAGTTCCACAGCCGTCACCATAGGCTACGTGACTAGCACCACAGTTTCACAGCTATCACCACAGGTTACTTATAATTCAGCATCGTTTCATAGCTGCCACCATAGGTCAAATTGCCATCACCGATGTTTCACAGATATCACCACAGGTTATTTAGTCTTCAGTATAGTTTTATAGCTGTCACAACAGAAAACTCGCAGTCACAACAGGCAACTCGGCATCACAAGAGTTTCACGGCTTTCAAAAATATATAACCGCAATGACCTCAGCACCCAATTTCGTAAAATCATTCTTCGATATAAAAAGATTGGTTACAACATGGATATTATACGACAGACTGCATGCATGGTAGTTAACCCAATCACGGTTGGCAACTTTGCTTCCCTCTTTAATTGCACGCCGGTGGGTCGGGCCTCAGATTCTATGACGGCTCCAACGTAAAGGCTTATTGAAAATTAAAGAGATAATGTTGGTTGGTGCCTGATGCTCTGTCTCTGGTCGGGCTAATCGGAGTCTAACTGTTGGTTTTCTTTTGCTCCAGCATTTCAGTGGTTTCTTGCTGTCGAGTCCTCACCGTTGTCTCACCTCTGTGGTTCTTTGATTTCTGTGTTCACGGAGATGTTGCACTGATGAGTTAGGAGGCCTTCATGCGGACTGAACAAATTATTTGTCTAAATCGCGACGGAAGTAAGGGCGAGGATTGTGGCCACGTAAAATCGATTTAAGCCCCCCAGTGGAAATCTTCCACTGACCGTTCCAAGGCGGCTCTTCTGTGGCGATTTATTTATGTTGTTGTTTGTTACTTACTGTGTGTATCACTTGTGTCTTTTAATTTTGGATGGCCATATGGCCATTTTGTGGGAAAGTAACTGTCCATATCGCCTTCCTTTGTTTAGGTTTCCATTATGGTCTGGTCGCTTAATGTTTGTATTTCTTTCCCTTTGGTGTCTTTTATGGATGGAGTAAGTTAATTGTATCAATTCCTGATCTTTGTTTTACTTCTACTTTTCACAATAAGTTATTTTAATTTCAGCACAGTTTCACAATAAATAACATAGTTGTCATCACAGTTTCACAGCTGTCACCATAAATTATACAGATTTCAGAAAATTTGCACAGCTGTCACACAGATATTTGGCTCTCACCAAACTTTCGCAGGTATCACCACAGGTTATTCCGATTTGAATCGACTGCCTATTCGAAATTCACAAAATTGCAGTATGTTTCCTCTGGCTTTCTTTGCCGGATCATTACAGGGTCACTGAAGAGGCTTTATTAGCCGAAACTACGTAGTATGACCCATCTTCTTTCTTATGAATGTTTTCATTGCTCTTAAAGGAACTCTTTTTTTATTTTTATTCATCACAGTTTCACATCTGTCACCACAGGTTATGTGGTTATCACCACAGTTTCGCAGGTATAACCCCAAGTTATTCAGAATTCAGCACAATTTCACATCTGTTACCACAGGTTATGTGGTCCAGCTATCACCACATATTACGTGGCTATCGCACCAGCTGTAGAGCTATAACCACAATTACCCATCTATCACCACAGGTTATTTAAATTTCTGTAGAGTTTCACAACCCTTGCGCCAGGTTATTTAGCACATATCACAGCTGTCACCAGGGGTTACGTGACCATCGCCAGTATCACAGTTGTTATATAATATTTCTGAGTCCTGATATGATAATTGGTCGAAACTAGAAAGTTTGCCAACACGTGTACACTCCATGCTTTTCAGTTCTAATGTGACTATAGCTGGCGTTAAGGGAATGTGTGGCGGCCGTAAATTGTCTCCCCGCCTTTCGTCATAATGTAGTTTATATTTTCTTGTCCTTCGGGATCATTGGTTTCTTGTGGAATTTTGAAAATAAATTCAGGCCTTATTGACAAAAACTAGCTGCTCTGGCACAGTAAACGTTTGTACTCAAAGCTGTTCGGATCTATTATTAATTCCTTGCTACCAAAGGATAACTTTTATAGAACACACTATTTTGAATTCAGCAGTTTCACAGCTGTCAGGGTACGTGACTATCACCACAGTTTCACAGTTATCACCACTGGTAATTTAAAGTTTAGCGCTGTTTCACAGCTGTCACCATAGAGTAAATAGCCATCATCGCTGTTTCATAGATATCACCACAGGTCATTTAGTTTTCAGTATAGTTTTATAGCTGTCACGAAAGACAACTCGGCATCACAACAGGTAACTCGGCATCACCACAGTTTCACAGCTTTCTCAATATGTTATTTTGATTTCAGCACAGTTTCACAGCTTCACAACAAATAACATAGCTGTCACCACAGTTTCACAGCATCGTTTCATAGCTGCCACCATAGGTCAAATTGCCATCACCGATGTTTCACAGATATCACCACAGGTTATTTAGTCTTCAGTATAGTTTTATAGCTGTCACAACAGAAAACTCGCAGTCACAACAGGCAACTCGGTATCACAAGAGTTTCACAGCTTTCACAATAAGTTATTTTAATTTCAGCACAGTTTCACAATAAATAACATAGTTGTCATCACAGTTTCACAGCTGTCACCATAAATTATACAGATTTCAGTAGATTTTCACAGCTGTCACACAGATACTTGGCTATCACCAAACTTTCGCATGTATCGCCACAGGTTATTCCGATTTCATCACAGTTTGATCTGTCACCACAGGTTATGTGATTATCACCACAGTTTGCCATCAATTACTACAGGCTTTTAGATTTCAGTGCAGTTTCACAGCTGTCGCCAAGGTTATTTAGATTTTAGCACAGGTCACAGCTGTCACCACTGGTTGCCTGGGGTCACAGCTGTCACCACTGGTTGCCTGGCCATCGCAACAGTTTCACTGTTTGTTTTACTATATAAGGATCATGATGAGGCTCATTGGACGAAACTAGTTAGTTTTGCCCAAGAAAACTTGTACACTCCATGCTTTCAGCTCTGTTGTATATTCCTTGCTTCCAAATGATAAGCCTTTCACAGAACATATTTGCTGTGACTATAGCTGGCGTTAATGGAGTGTGTGGCGGCCGTAAACTGTCTCCCCGCCTTTCGTCACAATGTAATTTATATTTTCTTGTCCTTCGGGATCATTGATGGAATTTTGAAAATATTTCAGGGCAACTGATGAGACCTATTTGGCCGAAACCAGCTGCTCTGGCCCAGAAAACGTGTGCACTCCATGCTTTACGGATCTGTTGTTTATTCCTTGCTTCCAAAGGATAACTCTTTTATGGAACATATATCACAGTAAGTTATTTTGAATTCAGCAGTTTCACTGCTGTCACCACAGGCTATGTAACTAGCACCACTTTTTCACAGCTATCATCACAGGTTATTTATAATTCAGCATTGCTTCATAGCTGTCACCATAGGTTAAATGGCCATCATCGCTGTTTCACATATATCACCCCAGGTCATTTAGTTTTCAGTATAGTTTTTCTGATTCTGATTTAATTTCTAAATTCAATATTCAACTTAAATCTCTTCTGCAACAAGGTCTATCGGAACTCGAATTTTATGGTGACTAAGTATATAAATTCAGAAAAATATATAACCGCAATGACTTCAGCACCCAATTTCGTAAAATCATTCTTCGATATAAAAAGACTGGGTACAACATGGATATTATACGACAGACTGCATGCATGGTAGTTAACCCAATCACGGTTGGCAACTTTGCTTCCCTCTTTAATTGCACGCCGGTGAGTCAGGCCTCAGATTCTATGACGGCTCCAACGTAAAGGCTTATTGAAAATTAGAGAGATAATGACGGTTGGTGCCTGATGCTCTGTCTCTGGTCGGGCTAATCGGAGTCTAACTGTTGGTTTTCTTTTGCTCCAGCATTTCAGAGGTTTCTTGCTGTCGAGTCCTCATTGTTGTCTCACCTCGGTGGTTCTTTGATTTCTGTGTTCACGGAGATGTTGCACTGATGAGTTAGGAGGCCTTCATGCGGACTGAACAAATTATTTGTCTAAATCGCGACGGAAGTAAGGGCGAGGATTGTGGCCACGTAAAATCGATTTAAGCCCCCCCAGTGGAAATCTTCCACTGACCGTTCCAAGGCGGCTCTTCTGTGGCGATTTATTTATGTTGTTGTTTGTTACTTACTGTGTGTATCACTTGTGTCTTTTTATTTTTGGATGGCCATATGGCCATTTTGTGGGAAAGTAACTGTCCTTATGGCCTTTCTTTGTTTAGATTTCCATTATGGTCTGGTCGCCTAATGTTTGTATTTCTTTCCCTTTGGTGTCTTTTATGGGTGGAGTAAGTTAATTGTATCAATTCCTGATCTTTGTTTTACTTCTACTTTTTATAGCTGTCACAGCAGACAACTCGGCATCACAACAGGTAAATCGGCATCACCACAGTTTCACAGCTTTCTCAATATGTTATTTTGATTTCAACACAGTTTTACAGCTTCACATCAGATAACATAGCTGTCACCACAGTTTCACAGCTGTCTCCACAAAGAATACAGCTTTCAGTACATTTTCACAGCTGTCACACAGATACTTGGCTATCACCAAACTTTGGCAGGTATCACCACAGGTTATTCAGATTTCAGCACAGTTTCACAGCTGTCACCACAGGTTAAGTGGCTATCCCCACAGTGTGCCATCAATCACCACGGACCTGTACATTCCATGCTTTTAGGCTCTGTTGTATATTCCTTGCTTCCAAATGATAAGCCTTTCATAGAGCATATTGCTATGACTATAGCTGGCGTTAATGGAGTGTGTGGCGGCCGTACACTTTCTACCCGCCTTTCGTCAAAATGTAGTTTCTCTTTTCTTGTCCTTAGGGATCATTGGTGGAATTTTTAAAATATTTCAGTGCCACTGATGAGACCTATTTGCCCGAAACTAGCTGTTCTGGCCCAGAAAACTTGTGCATTCCATGCTTTACGGATTAGTGTTTATTCCTTGCTTCCAAAGGATAACTCTTTTATGGAACATATTTCACAGTAACTTATTTTGAATTCAGCAGTTTCACTGCTGTCACCACAAGCTACGTGACTAGCACCACTATTTCACAGCTATCATCACAGGTTATTTATAATTCAGCATCGCTTCATAGCTGTCACCATAGGTTAAATGGCCATCATCGCTGTTTCACAGATATCACCACAGGTCATTTAGTTTTCAGTATATTTTTATAGCTGTCACAACAGACAACTTGGCATCACAATAGGTAAATCGGCATCACCACGGTTTCACAGCTTTCTCAATATGTTATTTTGATTTCAACACAGTTTTACAGCTTCACATCAGATAACATAGCTTCCACCACAGTTTCATAGCTGTCACCACAAAATTATACAGATTTCAGTACATTTCCACAGCTGTCACACAGACACTTGGCTATCACATAACTTTCGCAGGTATCACCACAGTTTATTCCGATTTCGGCACAGTTTCACAGCTGTCACCACAGGTTAAGTGGCTATCCCAACAGTTTGCCATCAATCACCACGGACTTGTACATTCCATACTTTTAGGCTCTGTTGTATATTCCCTGCTTCCAAATGATAAGCCTTTCATAGAACATATTTGCTGTGACTATAGCTGTCGTTAATGGGGTGTGTGGCGGCCGTAAACATGACCACAGGCTATTTATAATTCAGCATCGCTTCATAGCTGTCACCATAGGTTAAATGGCCATCATCGCTGTTTCACAGATATCACCACAGGTCATTTAGTTTTCAGTATAGTTTTATAGCTGTCACAACAGACAACTCGGTATCACAACAGGTAAATCGGCATCACCACAGTCTCACAGCTTTCTCAATATGTTATTTTGGTTTCAACACAGTTTTACAGCTTCACATCAGATAACATAGCTTCCACCACTGTTTCACAGCTGTCACCACAAATTATACAGATTTCAGTACATTTCTACAGCTGTCACACAGATACTTGGTTATCACCAAACTTTGGCAGGTATCTCCACAGTATATTCAGATTTCAACACAGTTTCACAGCTGTCACCACAGGTTAAGTGGCTATCCCCACGGTTTGCCATCAATCACCACGGACTTGTACATTCCATGCTTTGAGGCTCTGTTGTATATTCCTGGCTTCCAAATGATAAGCCTTTCATAGAACATATTTGCTGTGACTACAGCTGGCGTTAAGGGAGTCTTTGGCTGCCGGGAAATGCCTCTCCGCCTTTCGTCATAATGTTGTCTATAATTTCTTGTCCTTCGGGATCATTGGTTTATTGTGGAATTTTTAAAATATTTGAGGGCCAATGATGAGGCTGAATTGGCCGAAACCAGCTGCTCTGGTCCAGAAAACTTTTGCACTCCATGCTTTTCTGATCTGTTGTTTATGCCTTGCTTCCAAAGGATAATTCTTTTATAGAATATATTTCACAGTAGGCTATTTGAATTCAGCAATTTCACAGCTGTCACCACAAGCTACGTAACTAACACCCACTATCATAGCTGTCACCACAGGTATTCATAATTCTGCCTCATTTCACAGCTGTCACAATAGGTTGAATGGCCATCACCGCTGTTTCACAGATATCACCACAGGTTATTTAGTTTTCAGTATAGTTTTATAGCTGTCACAACAGGCAACTCAGCATCACAACAGGAAACTCGGTATCACAGCTTTCTCGATGTGTTATTTTGATTTCAGCAAAGTTTTACAACAGATAACATAGCTGTCAACATAGTTTCACAGCTGTCACCACAAATTATACAGATTTCGGTACATTTTCACAGCTGTCACACAGATACTTGGCTATCACCAAACTTTGGCAGGTATCTCCACAGTATATTCAGATTTCAACACAGTTTCACAGCTGTCACCACAGGTTAAGTGGCTATCCCCACGGTTTGCCATCAATCACCACGGACTTGTACATTCCATGCTTTGAGGCTCTGTTGTATATTCCTGGCTTCCAAATGATAAGCCTTTCATAGAACATATCTGCTGTGACTATAGCTGGCGTTAATGGTGTGTGTGGCGGCCGTAAACTGTCTCCCCGCCTTTCGTCACAATGTAGTTTATATTTTCTTGTCCTTCGGGTTCATTGGTGGAATTTTTAAAATATTTCAGGCCCACTGATGAGACCTATTTGGCCGAAACTAGCTGCTCTGGTCCAGAAAACGTGTGCACTCCATGCTTTACGGATCTGTTGTTTATTCCTTGCTTCCAAATGATAACTCTTTTATGGAACATATTTCGCAGTAAGTTATTTTGAATTCAGCAGTTTCACTGCTGTCACCACAGGCTACGTGACTAGCACCACTGTTTCACAGCTATCAGCACAGGTTATTTATAATTCAGCATCACTTCATAGCTGTCACCATAGGTTAAATGGCCATCATCGCTGTTTCACAGATATCACCCCAGGTCATTTAGTTTTCAGTATAGTTTTATAGCTGTCACAACAGACAACTCGGCATCACAACAGGTAAATCGGCACCACCACAGTTTCGCAGCTTTCTCAATATGTTATTTTGATTTCAACACAGTTTTACAAATTCACATCAGATAACATAGCTTCCGCCACAGTTTCACAGCTGTCACCACAAATTATACAGATTTCAGTACATTTCCACAGCTGTCACACAGATACTTGGTTATCACCAAACTTTCGCAGGTATCACCACAGGTTATTCCGATTTCAGCACAGTTTCACAGCTGTCACCACAGGTTAAGTGGCTATCACCACAGTTTGCCATCAATCACCACGGACTTGTACATTCCATTCTTTTAGGCTCTGTTGTATATTCCTTGCTTACAAACGATAAACCTTTCATAGAACATATTTGATATGAATATAGCTGGCGTTAAGGGAGTCTTTGGCTGCCATAAAATGTCTCTCCGCCTTTCGTCACAATGTTGTCTATAATTTTTGTCCTTCGGGATCATTGGTTTATTGTGGAATTTTGAAAATATTTAAGGGCCAATGATGAGGCTGAATTGGCCAAAACCAGCTGCTCTGGTCCAGAAAACTTGTGCACTCCTTGCTTTTCTGATCTGTTGTTTATGCCTTTCTTCCAAAAGATAACTCCTTTATAGAACATATTTCACAGTAGGCTATTTGAATTCAGCAGTTTCACAGCTGTCACCACAAGCTAGGTAACTAACACCCACTATCATAGCTATCACCACAGGTATTCATAATTCTGCCTCATTTCACAGCTGTCACCACAGGTTAAATGGCCATCACCGCTGTTTCACAGATATCACCACAGGTTATTTAGTTTTCAGTATAGTTTTATAGCTGTCACAACAGACAACTCAGCATAACAACAGGAAACTCGGTATCACAGCTTTCTAAATGTGTTATTTTGATTTCAGCACAGTTTTACTGCTTCAAAACAGATAACATAGCTGTCAACATGGTTTCACAGCTATCACCACAAATTATACAGATTTCAGCACAGTTTTACATCTTCCCAACAGATAACATAGCTGTCAACACAGTTCTACAGCTTCACATCAGATAACATAGCTGTCACCACAGTTTCACAGATGTCACCACAAATTATACAGATTTCAGTACATTTTCACAGCTGTCACACAGATACCTGGCTACCACAAAATTTTGGCAGGTATCACCACAGGTTATTTAGATTTCAGCACAGTTTCACAGCTGTCACCACAGGTTAAGTGGCTATCCCCACAGTGTGCCATCAATCACCACGGACTTGTACATTCCATGCTTTGAGGCTCTGTTGTATATTCCCTGCTTCCAAATGATAAGCCTTTCATAGAACATATTTGCTGTGACTATAGCTGGCGTTAATTGAGTGTGTGGCGGCCGTAAACTGTCTCCCCGCCTTTCGTCACAATGTAGTTTATATTTTCTTGTCCTTCGGGATAATTGATGGAATTTTTAAAATATTTCAGGCCACTGATGAGACCTATTTGGCCGAAACTAGCTGCTATGGCCCAGAAAACTTGTGCACTCCATGCTTTACGGATCTGTTGTTTATTCCTTGCTTCCAAATGATAACTCTTTTATGGAACATATTTCACAGTAAGTTATTTTGAATTCAGCAGTCTTACTGCTGTCACCACAGGCTACGTGACTAGCACCACTGTTTCACAGCTATAATCACAGGTTATTTATAATTCAGCATCGCTCATAGCTGTCACCATAGGTTAAATGGCCATCATCGCTGTTTCACAGATATCACCACAGGTCATTTAGTTTTCAGAATATTTTTATAGCTGTCACAGCAGACAACTCGGCATCACAACAGGTAAATCGGCATCACCACAGTTTCACAGCTTTCTCAATATTTTATTTTGATTTCAACACAGTTTTACAGCTTCACATCAGATAACATAGCTTCCACCACAGTTTCACAGCTGTCACCACAAATTATACAGATTTCAGTACATTTCCACAGCTGTCATACAGATACTTGGTTATCACCAAACGTTCGCAGGTATCACCAAAGGTTATTCAGATTTCAGCACAGTTTCACAGCTGTCACCACAGGTTAAGTGGCTATCACCACAGTTTGCCATCAATCACCACGGACGTGTACATTCCATGCTCTTTTGCTTACAAATGATAAACCTTACATAGAACATATTTGATGTGAATATAGCTGGCGTTAAGGTAGTCTTTGGCTGCCGTAAAATGTCTCTCCGACTTTCGTCATTATGTTGTCTATAATTTCTTGTCCTTCGGGATCATTGGTTTATTGTGGATTTTTTTTTAAATATTTCAGGGTCAATGATGAGGCTGAATTGGCCGAAACCAGCTGCTCTGGTCCAGAAAACTTGTGCACTCCATGCTTTTCTGATCTGTTGTTTATGCCTTGCTTCCAAAGAGTAACTCCTTTATAGGATTTATTTCACAGTAGGCTATTTGAATTCAGCCGTTTCACAGCTTTCACCACAAGCTACGTAACTAACACCCACTATCATAGCTATCACCACAGGTATTCATAGTTCTGCCTCATTTCACAGCTGTCACCATAGGTTAAATGGCCATCACCGCTGTTTCACAGATATCACCACAGGTTATTTAGTTTTCAGTATAGTTTTATAACTCTCACAGCAGAGAACTCAGCATCACAACAGGAAACTCGGTATCACAGCTTTCTCAATGTGTTATTTTGATTTCAGCACAGTTTTACAGCTGCACAACAGATAACATAGCTGTCAACATAGTTTCACAGCTATTACCACAAATTATACAGATTTCAGTACATTTTCACAGCTGTCATACAGATACTTGGCTATCACCAAACTTTCGCAGGTATCACCTCAGGTTATTCAGATTTCAGCACAGTTTCACAGCAGTCACCACAGGTTAATATGTGGCTATCACCACAGTTTGCCATCAATCACCACGGGCTATTTAGATTTCAATACAGTTTCACAGCTGTCACCCCAGATTATTTAGATTTTAGCACAGGTCAAAACTGTCACCACTGGTCGCCTGGCCATCGCAACTGTTTAACATTTTTTTTTTTTTATTTTGTTTGTTTGTTTTTTGTACTATTTCAGGGTCCTGATGAGGGTCATTGGACGAAACAAGTTAGTTTGGCCAAGGAATACATGTATACTTTATGCATTTCATAGAACATATTTGATGTGACTATAGCTGGCATTAAGGGAGTGTGTGGGGGCCGTAAAATGTATCCCCGCCTTTCGTGATAGGTAGTTTATATGTTCTTCTCCTTCGGGATCATTGGTTTATTGTGGAATTTTGAAATTATTTCAGTGCCACTGATGAGGCCTAATTGGCCGAAACTAGCTGTTCTGGGCCAGAAAACTTGTGCACTCCATGCTTTTAGGATCTGTTGTTTATTCCTTGCTTCCAAAGGATAACTCTTTTATAGAACATATTTCCGGTTGGTGTTTTTGAATTCAGCAGTTCCACAGCTGCCACCACATGCTACGTGACTAGCACCACAGTTTCACAGCTTTCACCACAGGTTATTTATAATTCTGCATCGTTTAATAGCTGTCACCATAGATTAAATTGCAATCACCGCTGTTTGACAGATATCACCATAGGTTATTTAGTCTTCAGTATAGTTTTATAACTGTCACAACGGAAAAGTCGCAATCACAACAGATAACTCGGCATCACCACATGTTAACAGCTTTTTTTTTATTTCAGCACAGTTTCACCGCTTCACAACAGATAACATAGCTGTCACCACAGTTTCACAGCTGTCACCACAGATTAAAGATTTCAGCACTTTTTCACAGCTGTAACACAGATACTTGACTCTCACCAAACTTTGGCAGGTAACACCACAGGTTAATCAGATTTCAGCACAATTTCACAGCTGTAACCGAAGATTATGTGGCTATGACCACCGTCTTATAGCTACCATCACAGGTTATTTATAATTCAGCACCGTTTCACAGCTGTCCAAATGTCCATCACCGCTGTTACACAGATTATCACCGCAGGTTATAGTGTCAACTCGGCATCACAACAGGTAACTCAGCATCACCACAGTTTATCAGCTTTTCCATATGTTCTGTTGATTTCAGCACAATTTCACATTTCGTGTTGTGAAGCTCTAGTGATAGCCATTTTTCCTGAGGTGACAGTGTGAAATGGAGGTGATATGCATATTACATACATTAATGGCTATGGGGCTCAGATGATAGCAATACAACCTGAGGTGATATCGTTGTTACCTGTAGGGACAGCTCTGAAACTCGGGTGATAACCATTCTAACTGTTGTGACAATTATTAATCATAGTTGACTGCTGTATTACCCGTGGTGACGACTGTCAAACTTAGGTGATAGCGATCTAACTTTTGTGAAGGAAAGCTGAGAAAGTCGGGTGATAGCCATATTACTTGCTGTGATAGCTGAAAACTAAAATGATAGCCATACTACCTATAGTGACAGCGGTGAAACTGAAATTATTGCTATATAATATGTGTCGACAGCTGTGAAACTAAAGTGATAGCCATATAACCTGTGGTGATGTGATGAAAGCTAAGAAATTGAGGTGATGGCGATATTACCTTTGGCGATGGCTGTTAAACTCTGGCGATAACCATACAACCTGGGGTTATAGCCATATTACCTGTGATGACAGCTGTGAAACTTGAAAAATCACGTGATAGCCATATTACTTGTGGTGATATCTGTGAGACTTATTTGAAAGCCTTACCACCTACGGCGACATTTGTGAAACTGAAACGATAGCCATAATAGCGTAGTGGTAACTGCTACTCAGGTAATGACCATATAGCCTCTGGGAATAGCTGTCAAGCTAAGGGGATAACCAAACAAGCTATGGGAATAGCTGTGAAACAGACTTGACTGCTGTATTACCTGTGGTGGCAGCTGTCCAACTGAGGTGACAGGCATATAACCTGTAATGCTAGCTGTGCAATTCAGATGATAGTCATACTGCTTCTTGTGAAACTCAGGTGATAGCCATATTACCTGAGGTGTAAGATGCGAAACTGAGGTGACAGCCTTATATTATAAACCTGTGGTGGTAGCTGCAAAACGAAGGTTATAGCCATATTACAGGCGGTGATGCGTCTGACTGGCGATCAGAAGTACGCGGGTTCGATACTTGCCGGGGTTGGCAGTATTCTTTCGTGGAGATTGATTATGAAATCTTTTCTACGGTCATTCTTTCCAGGAAAATTCTGGATAGGTAACCTGACTGGCTAAAAATTGACAAAATAGTGTTGATTTGGCCATTAAACTCCAATGCAAACAAAAAACTGTGAACTCCTGTGATAGCATTAATTACTACCTGTTGTGACAGCGGGGAAAATCAGGTGTTAACCATCCTAATTGAAGTGACAGTTGTGAAACAGAGGTGATTGTTGTATCGCCTGTTGTGACAGATGTCAACCGAGATGATAGCCGTATTGCCTGTAACGATAGCTCTGAAATTCAGGTGATACTTATTTTTTGTGGGAAGCTCAGATGATAGTCATAGTTCCTGTCGTAAAAGCTGTGAAATGGAGGTAATATCCATATTACCTCTGATGATAGCTGTGAAACTCAGTTGGCAGCAATATAACCTGTGGTTACATCTGTCAAACTGAGGTGACAGCCATGTTACCTGTAGTGATAGCTGTGAAACTCAGGTGATAACCATTCTACCTGTTGTGTCAAGTGTGAAACACAGTGGATTGCTATATTACCTTTGGTGATAGCTATCAGTCTGATGTGATAGCGATACGGCCAGGTGATAACCATACTACCTGCGATAACCACACTACCTGTTCTGAGATTTGTGAAACGGAGGTCATTGCTTAATAATCTGTGGTGACAGCCGTAAAACTGAGGTGTTTGTCATACCACCTTTGGTGATAGCTGTGAAATTTGGTTTAAAAATAGAGGTGAAGGCAATGATCAGGAACGAATACAATTACCCAAAATCTCCTAACAGAGACACCAATGGGAAAGAAATTCGAACATAAAATAGCTAAACCCTAATGAAAACACCACAAGCGGATAGCCAAAATCACAAATAGTTTCACACAAAATGGCCAAACAGCTGTAGAAAATAAAAAAACATAAGCAATACATACATGCGAAGACGCAATATAACAAAAATAAACCACAACAGAAGAACCGCCTTGGAACGGACAGCAAAAGTCTTCCACTCGGGGGCTTAAATCGATTGTACATGGCTTTGGTTCTTTTATGGTTTAGACAAATAATCGTTTAAGTCCGCATTAGGTCACATCACATGTGATGACAGCTGTGAAACTGGAAACTCAGGTGATGGCCATATTGCCTGTGGTGATATCTGTAAGACTAATCTGAAAGCCTTACTACCTGGGGTGACAGCTGTGAAACTGCGGTGATAGCCATATTATATATAGTGGTAACTGTTATTCAGGTGGCGGCCATATATAGCCTGCGGTGATAAAGGTGACTGCTGCACTACCTGTGGTGACAGCTGCCAAACCGAGGTGATATGTATATTACCGTTAATGACAGGTGTAAAATTCAGGTGATAGTCCTACTACTTCTTGTGTAATACAGGTGACAGCCATATTACCCGAGGTGAAAGATATGAAACTGAGATGACAGCCATATTACCCGTGGTGGCAGCTGTTAAAGCCATATTACCTGCTCAGGTCTAATAGCCTTGCTACCTGTGGTGACAGCTGGGAAACTCAGGTGATATCCATACTCAATTTAGTGACAGCTATGAACAGAGGCGATTGCTATATTACCTTTGTTGACAGCTGTAAAACACAGGCGATAACCGTATTACCTGCGTTGATAGCTGTGAAAATCAGGTGATAGTCATATTTCTTGTTGTGAAGCTCAGGCGATAGCCATATTTCCTGAGATGACAGCTATGAAACGGAGGCGATAGCCATATTACCTATGGTGATAGCTGTGAACTCTGGTGAAAACAATATGAACTGTGGTGACAGCTGTTAAACATAGGTGATAGCCATGTTACCTGCAGTGATAGCTTTGAAATTCGTCCGATAACCATACTTCCTGTTGTGAAAAGGTGAAACATAATTGATTGCTATAATTATTACCTATGGTGACAGCTGTAAACTGATGTGATAGCGAAATAACCTTTGGCGATATATATGAATATTCTGGTGATAGCCATACTACCTGCTGTGAAGGAAAGCTGAGAAAGTCAGGTGTTAGTCATATTACTTGTGGTGATAGCTGTGAAACTAAGGTGATAATCATAATACCTCTAGTGACAGCGGTGAAACTGAAGTTATTGCTATAATATACAAGGTGACATTGTGGAACTGAGGTGATAGCCATATTACCTGCCGTGTTGTGGTGATTCCTGAAAAACTCGAGTGATAGCGATATTGACTTTGTTGATAGTTGTGAAACTCTAGGAACCATACTACCCATTGCGACTTTTGTGAGACAGAGGCCATTGATCAATTACATGTGGTGACATTTGTAAAACTGAAGAGTTAGCCATATAACCTGTGGTGATAGCAGTGAAACTTGGGTTCCAGTCATATCACCTGTGGTGATAGCTGTGAAACTCAGTTGATAGCCATATTTCATGCGGTGATATCTGTGAGAATAAGTTCAAAGCCATACAAGCCAAAAAGTAATGGTAAAAGCTGTGTACGGCATCAGTTGTGATAGCCATTCTACCTGGCCATTCAACCTGTGGTGACAGCCGTATAACTCAGGGAACAGCCTCATTACCTGTGGTGATAGCTGTGAAACTCACCCGTGTAGACATACATGTATATGACTCAGTTGACAGTCATTCTTGCTGTGATGATAGCTGTGCGCTAAGATCATAGCCACATTAATTGTAGCAATAGCTAAGATTTGTTTGTCTTTGGTTTTTACGTCCAAGGCAACACCATTTAGGAGATTTAGGGGTTGCTTTCTGTTTTGAGGGATTTTTACCTGACACTGAGATAAACTGACATCTAAAGGCCTACCGCCCAAAGAAACCGCAAGGGTTTAAAAGACGGTCCGTCTCGCACCACTTTTCCCGGAAAGAACTGATCAAATTATTTGTCTAAATCGCGACGGAAGTAAGGGCGAGGATTGTGGCCACGTAAACTCGATTTAAGCCCCCCCCCCCCCCCGGTGGAAATCTTCCACTGACCGTTCCAAGGCGGCTCTTCTGTGGCGATTTATTTATGTTGTTGTTTGTTGCTTACTGTGTGTATCACTTGTGTCTTTTAATTTTGGATGGCCATATGGCCATTTTATGGGAAAGTAACTGTCCTTATGGTCTTCCTTTGTTTGGTTTCCATTATGGTCTGGTCGCTTAATGTTTGTATTTCTTTCCCTTTGGTGTCTTTTTTGGGTGGAGTAAGTTAATTGTATCAATTCCTGATCTTTGTTTTACTTCTACTTTTTAGATCTTCTAAGCGGTAAGCCGTAATTGCATCGATTCCTAATCATTGCCTTCAGTTCGATTCCATTAACGTTTCTAACACGTTTACAGACGTCATTTTATTGTGCGAATATTTCGGCAATGTTCCAAAAACGTCATTCATCAAGGGCGTCTCTTGCCTGGTGCCTCCAGTTGACCTGTCTCACGAGCTACGTCGGTCGGTGTGTGCTGGGAGGGGGATGTGCTGTGTTTGCCGGATCTTGTCCATCATCCGTTTCGGTTTCAGAACTTTGGGGTTGAGACACACTGATTAAGATTAAATATCAGAAAGGCCTCTGTGTCACTAAATTAGGTATAATTACGCCTTAATTATCAAACGTTTCTCTGCTTACATTTGCGAATGATTTCATCAATGTTATTATACCCGCTTTTTCAAAGAAAAATCGGGTATATCGTTTTCGTACCAGAGTTGAGTGAGCGTCTGTCCGTCCGTCTGTCTGTCCGTCCGTCATGTTTCTTGTAAATGGATCTCCTCTGCAACCACTGAAGTTACACTTTCGAAACTTTGCATGTGGATAGTTCATGGTATGTAGATGGCAGTGGGTTACTTTTTGTGACCTTGAACCCAACGTGGCCCCAAGGTCAAAAGTCAGAAAGTAGGACATTATCATATCTTCTGAACTGTTGGGATTGCACTTCCGAAACTTGATTATTGGATAGCCCTTGGAATGTAGAACATATTGGAATACTTTTCGTGTGACCTTGACCCCAACATGACCCCTGGGTCAAATGTCAAAAAGTAGGACTTTATCATATCTTCTAACCTGTTGGGATTGGACTGCCGAAAATTGATTATTGGATAGCCCTTGGAAGTAGAACATATTGGAATACTTTTCGTGTGACCTTGACGACAACATGGCCCCAGGGTCAAAGGTAAAAAATATGACATTGCCATATCTTTAGTGTTATTCACAGAAAAATCGGGTATTTGCGATGGTATACCATCGACTACGCCATCTAGTTTTGATGCTTTAATCACAATTTTAATGACATTATAAAACATTGGAAAATGCATTAGTTCTTCAATTCAGTACTTCTGTCAATGGGGCCCATTGTGAAAACACACACATCTTACACTGCTTTCTGTCAATTTTTCTCCATCTATGGAAGTTTGTGACACTTTTCTTACTTCTGGTTCAAATTTAGATAAATGGTGTTCATTAGAACAGACTCTTCGAAGCAGTTAGGAAAAAAAACGACCAGTGGGTCACGTATACCCCAGGCCAGCGCCACCCTCTAATATAGCTTTTGAGCTGGTATGTAATATGAATGAAGAAGTCAAGAAGCTATAAGAATCTATATATGTGCTTGTAAGAGCTAAACCAAACATAAAAATTCTAAATGGACCACCGAGTGAGGGCATCATTGTTACTGAAGGGTTGGGGGCATCAATGTTACTGAAGCAGCAGGGTGGGATATGCATCAATAAAATCTTTGGACTGCTAAGCAAACTCGATGCAAGTATAAATTGGATTTGTCTTAGAGTTAAGAACATACAGGCATCTATAAACTTTGTCATAAAACTTTAAACAAATGTAAAATTTCTAAGTCTGTGACCTTGAGATCACCTTGGATGGGGGAAGGACAAACATAACGAAATCTTTGGACTGGTTTGCAACATTGATGCAAGTATCAACTGAATTTGTGTTAGAGTTTAGAACATACAGGCATCTATAAACTTTGTCATAAAACTTTGACCAAATATAATTTTTAAGTCTTTGACCTTGACCTCAAGGTCACTGTGGGGCTAGGACATGAATCAATGATATCTTTAGACCAGTATGTAACTTCAGTGTAAGTATCAACTAAATCTATCAAAGGGTTCAGAAGATATAATCTCTTAGAAACTTTGACGCAAAACTTTAACCACAATGTTAACGGACGGAAGAAGGATGGACGGACATCGGGCGGACAGATGGACGGACGGACGTTCTCACAAATGGATAGTTATGTGGCTATTTTTGGCAGGATCGATACTTAAGTGGCTACTTTTAGCCACAGACAAGAAGTAATTTCGGTGTCTAACGGAATAAATCCTATTGACTTACATTGATTCTGTCCATTTACATAGCCACCTAACTATCCATTTGTTGGTGCGGACAGACGGAAAGACGGACGGAAGAACGGCAGGACGAAAGCATTATACCCCGTATATCGGGGGTATGAGTACATAGTACGTCTATGCTGTGGATAAGATTATGGTAAAAATGTATGCCCTTGCCAACCCTACTTTCATCTATATGAAGTGGGGTCTAAATGGGTATGCATTTCCCGGACTTGTTAGTTTGTTTTAACAGTATAGGCATAATTTATTTCAACAGCAGCTTTGTGACCATAAAGTATCTCAGTGGCTCAGTCGAATGCGCAAGTTGCTAATGATCAGCTCGTGCGATTGATCCTCTCTAGGCTGAGGATGTTTCTTGCAAGTGATCTTGATCACGAACTATGTTCTATAGCATCTCGACCTCTTCTGCTTATCTAAGGACCGTTGTCAGTTTCTAAAAGACGAATGTGCACTATACTTGCACTGGTTATCAGCATATTGGTGATCTATTTACATTGTTCTAATGAGTCCTGTGAACTCGCTATGTCCCAATCTATAAGTTCCACTGTAAAATTATTTGTACAAAACACAGTTTTCCTAAGTATTTCGAAATAATGGTAAGTCTTGGGACTTGCAAAATTTAATTTGTAAGTCCCTCGGAGAAATTATGAGTTGTTTGTTTGATTTGAGGTTTAACGTCCCCGTCAACACTGTAAAGATAATTTTGGAGACGTTGCTTCCAATTTTGTGGGTTCATTTGTCGATTCCTGATCATTGCCTTCACATCTATTTTGTGTGCTGGTGGGTGAACAAACAAATGGACAGAACAAGAGCTCCGCAAGCGGGGCCTTATATGCCCGTGGCAAATTCATATTTGGTAGACTGAAAACAGTATTTGCAGATAATTTGAAGGTGCCACAAAACAATACTTACAATTAGAAAATATGCAATGTAAAATCAATCTCAGAATAAGAGCCCATCTGAAAAAAAAAACCTCAAAAGATGCTACTTCAAATATAAACACCACTGGAGTGTCATCTTGATCTAAGCTGAGTTATCTGGAAACCAAGCTGTTTACTGAAAGACGGATGGACGGACACCAACACCATAACATTAAGTGTTTTTTTTTTCTTCTCTTTTTTTTAGAAAAGGCATATCTACCTCAAAATATCAGAAAAAAGGTACCTACAAACCCTGCCCAACGGCAGACAGACACCAGCCCATAACAAATTGAGACTTTTTTTTTCTAAACAGCAGTATCTACCTCAGAATAAGTACCCCAAAATGAAGATGTTGTTTACAGAAATTTTCAAAGGGTCATAACTCTATTAATATTTGGTGGACGGTTAACCTCGAAAATTTACACACATCTTCAGACCACAGTCTTGCTATATACCAAGTGTACTTTACGCACATCTACATATCATGGTCTAACTACCTACCAGGTTTCAGCTTTATCGGATGAAAACTGTAGGAGTTATCTGGAAACGAAAATGTTTTAAAAAATTTCAAAGGGGCATAAATCTGATAATATTTGGATGACGGTAATTCTCGAAACTTTACGCACATCTACATATCATGGTCTTACTACCTACCAAGTTTAAGCTTGATCAGATGAAAACTGTAGGAGTAATCCAGAAACGAAAATGTTTACAAAAATTTCAAAGGGGCATAACTCTGTTAATATTTGGCGGACATTAATTCTCGAAACTTTACGCACATCTACACACCATGGTCTTACTACCCACCAAGTTTCAGCTTGATCGGATGAAAACTGTAGCAGGAGTTATCCGGAAACGAAAATGTTTACAATAATTTCAAAGGGAAATTACTCTCTTAATATTTGGCGGACGATAATTATCGAAACTTTACGCACATCTACACATCATGGTCTTACTACCTACTAAGTTTCAGCTTGATCGGATGAAAACTGTAGGATAAGTTATCCGGAAACGAAAATGTTTACAAAAATTTCAAAGGGGCATAACTTTGTTAATATTTGGCGGACGTTGATTCTCGAAACTTTACGCACATCTACACATCATGGTCTTACTAACTACCAAGTTTCAGCTTGATCGGATGAAAACTGTAGGAGGAGTTTTCCGGAAACGAAAATGTTTACAAAAATTTCAAAGGGGCATAACTCTGTTAATATTTGGCGGACGTTGATTCTCGAAACTTTATGCACATCTACACATCATGGTCTTACTACCTACCAAGTTTCAACTTGATCGGATGAAAACTGTAGGAGGAGTTATCCGGAAACGAAAATGTTTACAAAAATTTCAAAGGGGCATAACTCTGTTAATATTTGGCGGACGTTGATTCCCGAAACTTTACGCACATCTACACATCATGGTCTTACTAACTACCAAGTTTCAGCTTGATCGGATGAAAACTGTAGGAGGAGTTTTCCGGAAACGAAAATGTTTACAAAAATTTCAAAGGGGAATAACTCTGTTAATATTTGGCGGACGTTGATTCTCGAAACTTTATGCACATCTACACATCATGGTCTTACTACCTACCAAGTTTCAACTTGATCGGATGAAAACTGTAGGAGGAGTTATCCGGAAACGAAAATGTTTACAAAAATTTCAAAGGGGCATAACTCTGTTAATATTTGGCGGACGTTGATTCTCGAATCTTTACGCACATCTACACATCATGGTCTTACTACCTACCAAGTTTCAGCTTGATCGGATGAAAACTGTAGGAGGAGTTATCCGGAAACGAACGAAAAGTTTACGGACGGACGGACGCCGACCCCATAACATAATACGACCGTTTTTTCAAAACGGGCGTATAAAAATAGGTCCCTAAGTCGTGCCATGTTGAAAGCAGGCATGACCAAAAAAAAAAAAAAAACTGAAAGTAAGCAAGAAAACAACTGAATTTCGTTGCCAGACAATATTTCATTTATTTCTTAATTATAATTCATTTCAATGCTTCCAGCCTTTAGCGTCTTTTACTGTTCTTCTTCCCCTCGATGTTGATTCTGAAACACAAGGAAAATTCCATCACAATTTAAATATAAAAGACTGACAGATACTTATGGTCATTTTTGAGAGGGATGCGAGTCATGCAAACGTGCACACATGTACACATGCACATATGTATGCATGCACAAACACATGCACACAAACATGCATGCATGCACAAACACATATGCATGCACACACACGCTTGCATGCGCACACACAAATGCATGCATGCACTCTTGCATGCACACATACATACAGCATGTACATGAGTGTGCACACACGCAAGCATGCATACAAGCACACATGCATGCACACATACACTCATGCAAGCATGCATACACACACTCATGCAAGCATGCACACATACATGCATGTATGCACTCACATATGCAGGCACGCATACATGCACACATGCATGCATGCACACGCACACACAGGTATGCATGTATAAATGCAATATCCCCACCCCTAACAGCTTGGTTGTGCGAGGGAGATGATAACTGTTTATGTGTGTTTATGAAGAAAAAAAGAGAAGAAAAAAAAATTCCATTCCTCCACCGGCGTTTGAACTCACGACCCTCTGATTCATAATGGACAATCTGATTCGTAGTCCAGCACTCTATCGACTCCACTGGCACACGTTTCTTACGCTATGCTATGCATCACAAAACATACAATGTACAAATACCCAAAGTGACAAAAGGCCATAACTCATGAATTATTTTTTCGGAATTTAGTCAAAAGTTCATCAGGTCATCTACTCATCACAACCAATCTATTTACCAACTTTCAAGGCTCTAGCTCTTATAGTTTTTCAGATATTTTGCTGACAAGATTTTATAAAAAAAAATCAAAGGGCAATAACACTTGAAAATGGCATAATCCGGATAAGGAGAAAAAAACACGTGTCTGCTAATTTTACATGAGAAGATTATATATGAAATTTCAAAACCCTAGCATACACGGTTCTTAAGTTATGCTATGCATCACAAAATATACAGAGGTACAATGTACAAATGTCCAAAGTGACAACGGATCATAACTCATCACCACAAATCTATTCACCAACTTTCAAGGCTCTAGCTTCAATGGATTTTGAGATATTTTGCTGACAAAATTTTATCAAAATAAAAATCAAGGCAATAACTCTTGAAAGGGGCATAATCCGAATGAGAAAAAAAATCGTGTCTCCTAATTTTCCATGAGGAATCCATATATTACATTTCAAAGCCCTAGCATACATGGTTCTTAAGTTATGCTATGTATCACAAAGCATACAATGTACAAATACACAAAGTAACAAAGGGTCATTACTCATGAAGTATTTTTTGGAATTTAGTCAAAAGTTAATGAAGTCATCTAATCATCACCACCAAATTATTCACAAATTTTCAAGGCTCTAACTCTTCTAGGTTTTGAGATATTCTGCTGAAAAGATTTTATCAAAAAGAAAAATTCAAACTCTTGATAGGGATGAGAAAATAATACGTGTCACCTAATTTTCTATGAGGTATCCATATATGAAATTTCAAAACCCTAGCATATAGGTTCTTAGGTTATGTTATGCATAAAAGGCGTAACGGACGGACGGACAGACGGACGAACGAAGCAGAATCAATATCTCCTTCCAATTTCTTTGAAGTTGGGGCATAATGAACATGGACTGATCTATACATTTTACAGAAATTTTAAAATTTGTAACATTCATCACAATAGAGCTAAAGTTATACCTATATACTTGCATATTTTTATATTCTAAAAGTGACGAAAAACTACTATGTGTTTATCTATACCTCTCAAACATGCATATTTGGCTTGAAGATTGTTAGATACATGTAGTACACTAGCTGGTCATAATAATGTAGAAGTGGAGGCAATGATCAGGAATCGATACCATTAACCTACAACTCCCATCAGCGACACCAAAGGGAAAGAAACGCAAACATGAAACAACAGACCATAATGGAAACATCAATAGCGGATAGCCAAAAGGACAGTTACTTTCCCACAAAATAGCCAATAGGCTATCCAAAATAAAATGATATAAGCGACACAAACACCCAAAGACAAACCATAACGAAAATAAACCACGACAGAAGAACCGCCTTGAATAAGTAATGTTTACAGATTCATGGCCTTGTTGACAGTTGCATGGGCAATGCTGATATCTGTATGAGCCAAGATGGCAGCTATAAGAGTAGTTATATGATTCATGATGGTAGCGACGGTATATGAATCATGGGGACAGCTGTATGACACATAATTACAGCAGTACGAATCATGGCGATAGCTGTATAACAAATGGTGATAGCTATAAGAGTAATTATAAGAGTAAGACTAAAATATGATTCATGGTGAAAGCTGTATGAGTCATGGTGATGGCTTTTTGAGTTATAGTGAGAGTTTGAAGATTAATCTTAACAGCTGCATGAGTATTTGTGGTAACTGCATGAGTCATGTTGACAGTTGTATGAGTCATGGTGATAGCTGTATGTGCAAAGGTAATACAGGCGTAATCGTGATAGCAATATGATTCGTGGGGATAGCTGAATGAGTCATGATGACAGCTAAATGAATCATGATGATAGTTGTATGAGTTATGAAGGCAGCTAAGGGTGACATCTTGATAGCCATTTGATACATGGTAATAACTGTATGATGTTCTATATAATGGGCAATCCTTTGGAAGCAAGGGCTCCAATACGGAACCGAAACCCGTAGTGTACAAGTTTTTTCTGGGACAGACTAGCTAGTTTCCACAATTAGGCCTAGCCAGTGACCCTCAACTATTCTCAAATTTTCGCAGTGGAATCAATGATCCAAAATGATTTGAAAATATAACCCACGCTATGATCAAGAGCAGGGAGACGTTTGACGGCCGCCACACATTCCCTAAATACAAGCTGTGGTGAAGTCATATATAATAATCCTTTGGAAGCAAGGACTACAACACGGAACAGAAAATCATAGTGTACAGGGTTATCTGGGCCATGTGATTCTTGTGATAGTCATTGTGACACTTGTATTGGTCTTGTGACAGCTTTATACGTCATAGGGACAGCTGTATGAATCATAGTGGCAGCTTTATGAGTCATAGTGATAACTTTAGGAGTCAATGTGCTAGCTGTGTGAGTTGTGGTGATGGCTGTATTAGTCATATTAATACCAGTATGAGTAATGGGAATAGGTATAGGAGTAATGTTGGAGGCTGTTTAAGTCCTGGTAATAGCTACCAGAGCCATGACAATAAATGAATGTGTCCCTGTGGTAGTGATACATGCATGTACCAGTCGTAGTGATTGCTGTAGTCGTCGCGGTGGCAGCGGTTTAAGTCATGGTGACAGCTCTGTGTGTGTGTGTGTTCGTGCGTGCTGGGGCATGTTTCGTCCCACCAACAGCTAAGATCATATAGAAACGGGACCTCGGTTTAAAGATTTATCCGAAAGTCTGGAGAATAAAAAGCTGAAAGGTTGCCTTTGGAAATAAAGAACACATACAAGAACGAAAATCGGAGACTCGGTTTTATTGAGTCTCTTCATACACAGCAATATAGTTTGCAAGGCTGCATACGCCTCCTACCACCGGCTTAAGCGATATTCGATTTTCAAACGCAATGATCCCAGAGGCTAAGAAAATATAATCTGCACTATGATGAAGGACGGGGAGACTTTTTACGGCCGCCACACGGCACTTAACACCAGCTGCAGTGAGGTAAGGGTTGCCTTTGGAAACAAATCAAATAAAAGAACGAAAATCGGAGACTCGGTTTTATTGAGTACCTTCAGAAACAGCAATATAGTTTGCAAGGCGTATGATCCCAAAGGAAAAGGAAATATAATCTGCACTAAGAAGATATGATCTGCCCAAATCGAACCTAAGATACCTGGTTTCTAAGACGAGTAGCTTAACCGCTACACCCGCGGTGGCTTTAATGGTGGTGACAGCTGAATGAGTCATGGTGATAACATTGTAAGTCATGGGGCTAGCTGTATTAGTCATGGGGACAGTTGTGTGAGCAATGGTGAGAGCTATGCGAGTCATGCTGATAGCTGTATGCGTCATGATGACAGCTGTATGTGTCATGGCGACTGCTGTGTGAGACATGATGACACCTGAAGTAGTCATGGTGACAGTTGTAGGAGTCGTGAGGACAGCAGCTGTGTGCATCATGTTGATATGGACAGCTGTATGACCAATGGTTACAGCTGCACGAATCATAGTGACAGTACATGAGATAAAATGGCTGATGAAAGTGTTGTGGGTCTTGGTGATAGCTGTATTTGAAATTAAGATATCGTTATAGTCATGCTGGTAACTGTATAAATCATGGTGATGGTTGGAGAAGTCGTGGTGGTAGCTGCGTGAGTCACGGTTACAGCTGTATGAGTCATCTTAATAGCAGTATGAGTTATGGTAATAGCTACAAGAATCATGGTGATAGATGTATGCGTGACTGCGAAAGCTGTATTAGTCTTTCCTTTGTTGATCTGAATAGAGGTTTACGGGGCTTGCTGTATTAGTCATGGTGATAGCTATATTGATCATGGTGGTCACAAAATGAGTCATTGTGACAGCTGTTTGATTCATGCTGATAGCTGTATGAGGCGTGAAGACAGCTTTAGGCATACTCATGTTATTCAATCATGTTATTCAATGCATCAGGCATAGTGTTAGCTTTATGGCACCTGACGAAATATAAGCGATGCTTATAGCTGTATGAGCACGGAGTGATGGCTGTATGAGTAACGGAGGTAGATGCATGAACCAAGATGAAGTTGTATTCATAATGGTGATAGCTGTAGTGATAACGGTTAGAGCTGCATGAATTATGGTGACAGTTGTAAGCGTCACGGTGAAATCTGTTGTCATGGTGATAGCTGTGTAAGCCATGCTGACAGCCGTATGAGCCATTTTGAAAGGTGTATTAATTATATTGACAGCTAGAGTAGTCATACTGAAGACAGCATTTGCCATGATGACAGATGTGTGAGTCATGGTATGATTGATGTTAACAGCTGAATTGGAAATGGTGACAGCTGTATTGGTCATGGCAATAGCTTTAAAAGTCAAGGTGACATCTAAATGTTTAATAGCGGTATATGTATGTGTCTTAGTGAAAGATTAAAAAGGCGTGCTGATAGATATCAGAGTCATGGTAAAAGCTGTATGAGTTACGGTAATAGCTGTATTTGTCGTGGTGGCAGCTGTATGAGTCATGTTGACAGCTGTATGAGTCATCGTGATGGCTGTATTAGTCATTATATGACTCGTCGTGGCAGCTGTATTAGTTATAGTGATCGCTGTATTAGACACGATAAAAGCTATATTAGTCTTGGTGAGAGGGATGCGAGCAATAGTGATAGCTGTATGAGTCATGGTGACAGCTATAAGTGTCATGGGTACCATTGTAAGAGTCATGGTGACACCTGAAGTAATCATGGTGACAGCTGTATAAGTCGTAAAGAAAGCCGTGTGACTCATGTTGACAGGCTTATAAGCGATGTTGATTGCTACATGAACAATGGTTACAGCTGCATAATTTATGCTAATAGCTACAGGAGATATGACTGTTGAAAACGAAATAAGTTTTGATGGCAGCTATATATGAAATTAAGATATCCGAGTCATTTTGGGCGCCGTATGATTCGTCTAGAAGTCGTGCTGATAGCTGTATGAGTCATGATAACAGCTGTATGTGTCATGGCGACCGCTTTATGAGACATGATGACATCTGAAGATGTGAGTCATATTGATATGGACAGCTGTATGAGCAATGGTTCATAGTGACAATACTGGAGATATGGCTGATGAAAGCGCTATGGGTCGTGGTGACAGTTGTATGTGAATTAATATATCTGTATGAATCGTTGTGGTAGCTGTATGATTCATGGTGATAGTTATAGATGTCGTGGTGATAGCTGTGTGAGTCCTAGGGACAGCTGTATGAGTCATCTTAATACGAGGGTAGGTTGGGAAGTTCTGAGCCTGACCAAGAAGCAGGCATCGAACAGCCATGAAATTTTGTATTCATTAAATCCAAACCTTTATTTCTTGATTTGACTCAAATGAGTTCAAGTTTACCTGCAATAACGTAGAAATTCTAGACTTTGAAAATTGATACTAACACGTTTTTGAGAAAATGGACAAAATCTGGCATCGTGGTGTCATCAAGTACCTCCATAAAAAGGGGTTAGCTCCTAAGGACATTCATACCAATATGGTTGCTACATTAGGGAATGATCCTCCTTCGTATGCAACCGTAAAAAGGTGGGCAGGAAATTTTAAGATGGGCAAGGACAGCCTTGAAGATGATGACCGGTGTGGACGACCCACGACGGCAACAACTGAGGAAACCATCAGCCAAGAGCACACGGCCGTGATGGATGACAGGCGTTTAACTGTGAATCAGTAAGCTAACACTGTTGGCATCTCCCGTGAACGAGTAGAGAACATTCTACACAGTGAGTTAGGAATGTCGAAGGTTTCCGCCACATGGGTGCCACGGCTTTTGACGCCTGACCAGACTGAACCTGTCACAAGCCAACTTGGCTATTTTTGAAGCAGACCAAGATGGTTTTCTTGACCGTTTTGTCACTCAGGATGAGTGTTGGGTTCATCACTTTGAGTCAAAGACCAAAAGACAATCCATGCAATGGAAGCACCCTGGCTCACCCCCTCCAAAGAAGGCAAAGGTCGTCTCCTCTGCAGGGAAGGTGATGACACCAGTGTTCTGGGATGCCAAGCGTATAATATTCATAGATTACATTCAAAAGGGCAGACCAATTAATGGGGAGTATTATGCAGATCTGCTAAAACAAATGCGAAAAGCAATTAAGGCTAAACGACCCGGAAAATTGACAAAAGGGGTCTTGTTCCATCAGGACAATGCGCCTGCTCAGAAATCGGTTGTCGCAATGGCTGCTGTGCATGACTGTGGCTTCACACTTGTCGATCACCCTCCGCATTCACCTGATCTAGCTCCATCAGATTATTTCCTGTTTCCAAACATGAAAACGCACTTGGCTGGGCAGTACTATCGGTCAGACGAGGAGGTGATAGCTAATGTGGAGGAGTTTTTCAGGGACCAAGATGAGACCTTCTATACCACTGGGATCCAAGGACTCCAGCATCGCTGGAGGAAGTGTGTGGACAGGAAGGGAGACTATGTTGAAAAATAAGGCACTTTCAGCATGGACAAACCATTGGATCTTGGTCAGGCTCAGAACTTTTTAGCCTACCCTCTTAGCTGTATGAGTTACGGTAATAGCTACAACCCTCATGGTGATAGCTGTATGAGTGATTGAGATAGCTGTATTGTTTTTTTGTTTGTTTGTTTGAATAGAGGTTTAACGTCCCCGTCAACACTATTTAGGTCATTTTCGAGACGTTGCTTTCAATTTTGTGGGCCTTTACCCGACATTGAGATGAAATGAAATCGCATGCCCTGCCGCCCTATGAAACCAAAAGGTTTATATGCATGAACGGTCCGACTCGCACCAATTTGCCTGAACAGGCTTAGACCTATGCTGTATACTAGTACTCGAGTGCGGTTGGTTTCAGCTATGCGTGGAAGCACTTTGCATACCGATTTATTTCTCCAAGTCCCGATGGGCTGGAGCTTGCTGTATTGGTGATGGTGATAGCTATATGGCTCATGGTGGTCACTGAATGAGTGATTGTGACAGCTGTTCGAGTCATCCTGATAGCTGTATGAGGCATGAAGACAGCTTTAGACGTAGTCATCTGGTTCATTGTTACAGCTGTATTAGACATAGTGTTTGCAGTATGAACCCTGTCGACAGCAATATGTGCGAAGCTTTAAGCTGTATGAGCACAGAGTGATGGCTGTATGAGTCACGGAGATAGCTGTACGAGCTGTGGTGACAGCTGTATTCGTCATGGTGATAGCTGTCGGGATCACGATAAGAGCTGCATGAATTTTGGTGACAGTTGTAAGAGTCTCTGTGAAAGCTGTAAGCATTGGCGATAGCTGTATAAGCCATACTGACGGTCGTATAAGACATTTTTAAAGATGCATTAGTCATATTGATAGCTGTTGTAGTTATACTGACAACAGCAGTAGTCATGATGATAGATTAGTGAGTCATGGTGACAGCTGTATGAGTAGTGTTAACAGCTGTATTGGTCATGGTTACAGTCGCATAGGTCATGACGATAGCTATAAAAGTCAAGGTAACACCTGAATGGGTAAAGGTGGTAGCTTTATGTGTCTTGGTGAAAGCTTTAAAAGTCGTGCTGATAGATATCCGAGTCATGGTAATAGCTGCATGAGTTAAGGTAATAGCTGTTTGCGTCGTGTTGACATCTGTATGAGTTATCGTGATGGCTGTATTAGTCATGATATGGGTCGTCGTGGCAGCTGTATTAGATATTGTGATCGCTGTATTAGACATGATGAAAGCTATATAAGTCCTAGTGGAAGGGATGCGAGTCATGGTGGTAGCTCTATGAGTCATGGTGACAAGGTGTCATGGTTATCTTCGTAAGATTCATGCTCACACCTGAAGTAGTGATTGTGAGAGCTATTGAAGTCGTAAAGAAAGCTGTGTGAGTCATGTTGACAGCCTTATAGGTGATTGTGACAGCTGTATGAACAATGGTTAGAGCTGTAAAATCCATGCTGATAGTTATAGGAGATATGACTGTTGAAAAAGGAATAAGTCTTGGTGGCAGCTGTATATGAAATTAAGATATCCAAGACATTGTGGGCGCTGTATGATTCATGGTGATGGCTATAGAAGTCGTGGTGATAACTGTATGAGTTATGGTGACAGTTGTGTGAGTGTCCTTATTGCTGTATGAGTCATTGCAATAGCTACAGAAGACATAGTGTATGAGTGACTTTGTGACAGCTGTATGGGTCATTGTGATAGCTGTATGAGCTTTGGAGACAGCTGTAGGTGTCAAGTGAAGGCTCAATGACCAATGGCGGCAGCTATATGAGTCATGCATATAGCTGTATGAGACATACTTATGGCTGTAAGAGTCACGGAGACAGATGTATGTGCAAGGGTGACAGCTGCTTTCGTCACGGTGATAGCTGTAGGAATCACGCTTAGAGATACATGAATCATGATGACAGTTATATGAGCCATTGTGATAGCTTTGGGATTCATGGTGAATTCGGTAGGAATAAAGGTATTAACTGTGCGAGTCATCTTGATAATTCTATTATTTATAAATGAAATACTGAATGCAATATCAGTGGTATCACACACTGCAAAGCATACATGGCATACACTATATATATATGAAATAATAGCATAGTAAATCAGTGACATGTGTATGTGCAACCAAT
Organism: Lucinisca nassula; assembly: GCA_963580285.1. Taxonomy (NCBI): domain Eukaryota; kingdom Metazoa; phylum Mollusca; class Bivalvia; order Lucinida; family Lucinidae; genus Lucinisca; species Lucinisca nassula. The sequence continues at coordinate 16,329 of CAUZLF010000351.1, read as the reverse complement.
TAGCACAGAAAGACTATTTAAACTACAATGAGCCAAAGTAGCACAAAGTTGTAAATATTATATGTAAATATTACCACAGTTATTTCTAACATTTCAATTAAAATAGTACTGTTGCTCTTCTGTGACATTTATATTTTACAAACATATACTGAGAGGCAAAAGTAAGTATACAGGTTACTGAACGCTGATTTGCGTCCCAATGTCTCCCTCTCTACATACATATGTGGCATCATAAATAAGAACAACCACTTCTGCGTGATTTTGCAGCAGTTTCCGTTAAAACTGATTAAAGGATAATGAAATTTCGTCACTTGAAATGGACAGGGGGCTCTCATCCAATATTTTGTCTTGAGTAGTTTCCCTTTAAACATGTGTTTCGAATAAGTGTTATTCAATAAATGATTTTTTTCTGCAACAGATTCAAAGAAAGGGAACTGATTGGCAAGAATATATCCCATATTTAAATTAAACACAAGGTAAAATGCAACATTTTTTGTCAAAGAAAATGTCATTTTCGCCTTTTACGTTCTTCCTTTGATTAAATGCTTTATGTTACTTTGGGATTTGTTTGTACTGGTGATTAACTTTTCTTTGAGTAATTTTTGAGGCATCACTATGGAGTAAGTATAAAAATGCCGAGGAAAACAAAAATTATGTGAAAGTTTCAAATGAATATCTTACACGATTTGAAAAAAAAGACTCATTTCATTCACTATGATTTTAATTGAAAGGAAGATAATCCGGAACAGGCAGAAATTACAATTGAGTTTGAAGCTGTTTGTTTGGGTTTAATGGCAAAGTAATGATGGCGTCTTATCGATGAACGTTCGTACATGACTTGTGCGATGCGCATAAGTTTGAATGTCATGTACAACACGAGATTTTGTTGGAAATATTGATTATCAATTAAGGGCAATAACTCCATCATGGATGACTGCAACAGGAAAAGAATTGGACTTCTACAAACTTAGACGTTTGGGAAAAACGGACATAGCATATTTTATGACAGACAGCAATATAAGACCCGGTATTCCAAATCAAAAACTGTTTACTTTTTATTGCCTCTGAGTATATTTAAAATAATACCTATATGAATCCTAGTGATAGATTTATTAGTCATCGTCATACATGTATGAGTCATACTGACAGCTGTTGCAGTCATGGTGACAGTTGTAGTAGTCATGGTGGCAGCTGTAGGAGTCATGATGATAGCTGTGTGAGTCATGATGGCAGGTGTAAAAGTGATATTAACAGCTATATTGGTCATGATGACAGCTGTATAGGTCATGGCGGTAGTTATAGGTGTCATGTTAACAGCTGTACAAGTCATGACAGTAGCAATAAGAGCCTTGGTAAAAGCTACAGAAGTCGTGCTGATAGATATAGGCGTCATGGTGACAGATGTATGGTTATAGCTATGTAGGTCATGGTGACAACTGCATGAGTCAGCTGTATGAGCCATCATGATAGCTGTATAAGTAATGTTATAAGTCTTCGTTAGAGCTGTATTAGTCGATGTGATAGCTGTATTAGTCACGGTTATAGCTATATGATAAGTAATTGTGAAAGCTTTATGAGTCATTGTGTCAACTGTATAAGCCATGGTACCAGGTGAATGCATCATCGTGACAGCCGTATGAGCTAAGATGACTGCTGTTTGATTTACGGTGTTGTATAATTCATGGTAGTAGTCATTAGCTTCATGGGTTTTGCTGACAACTGTTTGAGGCGTCGTCACAGCTGTAGGAGCCATGCCGTCTGCAACTCGTGACAACATGATGAGTCATGGTTACAGAAGTACTAGTCATCGTGACAGCTGTATTGGTCAGCGTGACAGTTGTGTGAGTCATAGCATGGGTAAACGAGTCAAAATGACAGGGAGTGATATGTGATAGAGTCATGATGACAGGTGTATGAGTCATAATGATAGTTGTGTGTGCTAGTGATAGCCGTATGAGTCATCATGACATGTGTATGGGGCGAGGTGATACCTGTATATTTCACGGTGACAGCTAAATCAGTCATGGTGATAGCTGTATGCATCATGGTAGTGGAAGTCATGGTCATGGCTGTATATGAGTCGTGATTTGTGACAGATGTATTAGCCATCATGTCATGCAGCTGTATGAATCATCGCGACAGCTGTTCGAGCCATGAAAAATGCCGATAGCTGTATGAAGCATGTTGATATCTGTATATGAGTCATGGTTAAAGCTGTACGGATCATGGTGACTGCTGTGTGTGCCATGTTAACTGTTCTATGAGTTATGGTGACAGCTGAAAGGCATCGTGACAGTCCTATGAGTCGTCGTGACACGTATATGAACAATGGTTACAGTCGCATAATTCATGCTGAGAGCTATAGGATATACAGGTATGACTGTTGCAAACGGAATATATCTTGGTGGCAGTTGTATTTGAAATTAAGATATCCGAGTCATTGTCGGCGCTGTATGATTCCTGGTGATAGCTGTAGATGTCGTCCTGATAGCTGTATGAATTATGGTGACAGCTGTGTGAGTGATCAAATTGCTGTATGAGTCAATGCAATAGCTACAGGATACATGGTGTTAGATGTTTGCTGTATTCATGGTGATAGCTGAATAGGCCATGGCAATCGCTGTATTAGTAATGGTGGCAGCAATATGAGTCGTGGTGATTGCTGTAAGAACCACAGAGACAGCTGGAAGAGCCATGATAATAGCTATATGAGTTATGCTGGCAGCACTATGATAGTGTTGTCAGCATACGTCATGGCGATAGCTGTTTGAGTGATGATGACGGCTTAATCAGTCACGCTGGCAGCAGTTCGAGTCATGATGATAGTTGTATGAGTCATGGAGACAGTTGTATGAGCCTTGGTTACAACTGTATTAGTCATATTTGCAGCTCTATGGGTCATTGCGACAGCTGTATGGACCTTGGAGACAGCTGTAGGTGTCACGGTGAATGCTCAATGACCATGACGACAGCTATATGTATGAGTCATGCTTATAGCCGTACGAGACATACTGATGATTGTATGAATCACGGAGACAGATGTATGTGCCGTGGTGACAGCTGCTTTCCTCAAGGTGATAGTTGTAGGAATCACGCTTAGAGATGCGTGAATCATGATGACAGTTATATGAGCCATTGTGATAGCTGTGAGATTCATTGTTAAAGCTGTAGGAATGGAGGTATTAGCAGTGTGAGTCATGTTGATAGTTTTATCATTTATCAATGAAATACTGATTTACGGTGTCGTATAATTCATCTCTGTAGTTTTTTTATTTGTATGTTCTCGGAGATGTTACACTGGTGAGTTAGGAAGCCTTCGTGTGGACTAAACGAAATTAGTGTATACCGCGACAGAGGTAAGGGCGAGGATTATAGCCATGTAAAATCGGTTAAAGCCCCCCCCCCCCCCCCCCTCAGTGGAATTCTTTCCACTGATCGTTCCAAGGCGGTTCTTCTGTGGCGGTTTATTTATGTTGTTGTTTGTTACTTACTGTGTGTATCACTTGTGTCTTTTTATTTTTATGGCCATTTGGCCATTTTGTGGGAAAGTAACTGTCCTTATGGCCTTCCTTTGTTTAGGTTTCCACTTTTGTCTGGTCGCTTCATGTTTGTGTTTCTTTCCCTTTGTTGTCTTTGGTGGGTGGAGTAAGTTAATTGTATCGATTCCTGATCTTTGTTTTACTTCTACTTTACAATATCAGTGGTACCATACATTGCAAAGCATATATGACACACACAATATATATGAAAAATAACAGGACTCTTGCATTATCAGGGGTAGTCCTAGGAAGATAAATGAATATGGGGTGCCGAATTACTATTTAAAACAATTGGGAGATATCTATAATTTTACTCTAGGTATCTATATATCAAATTATAATTAACATTATTATCAATCATTGATATGTAATATATATTTCGTGATGTCGATAAATTTGTTTAATGATATCCATTATTCCTTTACATATAACGATATCTAAAATCCAATTATAGATACCATATAAAGGCTGGATAATAGATATCACAGATTTGAATAATGGATATTAAAAAATATATTATGGATATCAATAAATGTAATTATTGATATCCTGATATGTTCATCCATATTTGATATCTATATATTGAATAAAAGATATCTATAACTTGAATTATAGATATCCCTTAACTCATTATGGATAAAATGAAATAAATAATACATATCTAATATTATTTATAGATATATAATAATATTTGTTGATATCCTATATTTTTATTACAGATATCTATATATCAATTTGTAGATATTTATAAATCAAATTATAGATATCTATTAATCAAATTATAGACATTTATAATTAAAATTATTAATATTGGATATTTATTATTTATTTCATGATATCTATAATATGTAAAGGGTTATCAATAATTCCAATTGTAGATATCTTTTACTTGATATATAGATACCAAAGATTGAAGAGCATTTGAGGATAACAATATTTTCATTTATTGATGTCAATAATGTATTTTATGATATCCATTATTGAAAATTGTGATATCCATAATTTAGCCTTTTATATGATTTCTATAATTTGATTTTAGATATTTATATATGCAAAGAAATAATTGATATCATAAAACAAATATATTAATATCAAGAAATATATATAACATATCTTGGATTTCATTTTATGATATCAAAAAATACAGATAATTATAGATATCAATAATGTTAATTGTACATATCTGTAATTTGTTTTAATGATATTTATAATTTGATTTATAGATATCTGTAATTAAATATAGGATATCAATAATTATTATTAACTATCTATAAATAATATTAGATATCTATTATTTATTTTATGATATTTGAAATATGTTTAAGGATATCTATAATTCAAATTATAGATATCTATTATTCTATATATAGATAGCAAATATAGAAGAACATTTTAGGATATCAAAAATATCATTTATTGATATCCATAAAATATTGTCTGACATTCATATCTAAAAATAATATTAGATATCTATTATATATTTTATGATATCTAAAATATGTTAATACATATCTATAATTCAGTTATAGATATCTTTTATTTGATATATAGATATCAAATATTGAAGAACATTTAAGGATATCGATAATTACATTTATTGATATCCAAAATATATTTTCTGCTATCAATTACTGAAAATTGTGATATCTATAATTCAACCTTTGAAATGATAACTATAATTGGATTTTTTTTGGATATCTATATATGCAATGGAATAATTGATATCATAAAATAAATTTATAGATATCAAGAAATATATTTTACATATCATTGGTTACCTTTTTTATGATATCAAAAAATATCGATAATTACAGATATAAAAAATGTTACTCTTAGTTATCTATAATTTGACTAAAAGATATCTTGGTAGGTCAGTCAGATGCAGGTCTGACTGGTGATCAGAAGGACACGTGTTCAATTCCTGTTGGAGTCGGCAACATTCCTTCCTATCTTTTCTATTTTCATTTTCTCCCTTCTGCTGATTCAAGAAGGGCAGTTGTCAGTTTCTGTGAAAGAATGTGCACTGTATTAGTTAACCGCTAACGTTTAAGCTTGCCCAGGAAAAGTGTGGATAAGTTAACTGACCCATTCAAAAATGTCCTAAATGGGGATGCCTGGGCCTTTAAACTCCAATACAAGCAAATAACTAAATCTTGAAATTCAATTAAATAGTAAAACAGCACCTCATAAATGAAGGTAGGTAAGTATTTGTTGAAGGATACTTTGTTTGTCGCAAAGAGCTTATGAATGCAACGTTGCTAAACAATGGCAAACCATTTTACTATTTATTATGGAATGTAGATATCTTATTTATTATATAAGATTCTTATTTATTATATAAGATATCTCATATAGGATATAAGATACCTTATATCCTAAAGAAGATATCTTATATCCTAAATGATATATCTTATTTAATTCAGCAATGCAGATATCTGATATGATATATAAGTTATCTTATATCTTAAATAAGATATCTTATATAACATAGAAGATATCTTATATGTTAAATAAGATATCTGATTGTCTAAATTACTTAAACATATAAGATATCTTATATAACATATAAGATATCTAATATACTAAATAAGATATCTAATATAGCATATAAGATATCTTATATAACATATCAGATATCTTATATATTATATAAGATATTTTATTTATATTGGGATATAAGATATCTTAATTGGTATATCAGATATCTTATTCAACATATAAGATATCTTATAAAGCGTATAAGATATCTTATTTAACATATGATATATAAAGCGTATATGATATCTTATTTAACATATGATATCTTATATACGTTTGATAAATAAGATATCTTAATCAACATATAAGACATCTATGTAAATTCGAAAGAAATAACAAATAATAGTCGCTCCCTCTCGTACCTATATGCACAAAAGACTGCTACACAGACAGAGAACTGGAGAAAATTGATTATAAATGCATTCTTGAAGTGAGTTTATAAATAAAACGGGTTTCCCAAACAGGTGCGATACATCTTTTTTTTTTTTTTTTTTTTTAAGGGAGAGAGAGAGAGAGGGGGGAGAGAGATATATAGATAATAAATCCAGCTTGCTTTTGTTTGTATAATTTAATAATCCTCCCTTACAAAAATTCTTCAGATAGTAGAAGTCTTAATTGAACTTCAAACTCTGAGTTATGCCAAGCGCTGCTCGCTGCATGTATTTTGAAAAAAAACAACAAAGCCTCTCACCAGACTGTGCATATATTCAGCATGGTTTCTGCCTCTACTTTTCGCATAATTAGTTCAATATTTCTTTGTCCCTTTTATCCATTTTTACCAAATGGAATCATCCTCCTTATATATGGCAGGAGTCCATTTTGAATATTAGGTATGACAGGTTGTGTAATCTGAAAATTGTTGAATGTTTTGCAAATAGTGTAGGCCCTGCTCTGATCTGGGCCTGCACTGTTTGCAAGGGGTTCTGGCACAAAATGGGTAATGGAATGTTAGGCATAAATGGGGGTAGTCATTTCCAGATATGCTTTTGGCAGTTTGGGGTAGACTTCATTATGTTTTTTGGTAAAATATATTAGATATCTTATTTGTCAAATAAGATATCTTATATATTTAGGTAAATAAGATATCTTATATATTATATAAGATATCTTATATGTTGTACATGATATCTAATATATCAAATAAGATATCTGATATAGGATTTAAGATATCTTATTCACTGGAATATATAAGATATCTGATATGCTAAATAAGATATCTAATATACCAAATAAGATATCTAATATAACATATAAGATATCTTATATAATATATCAGATATTTTATGTATCATATAAGATATCCTATTTCCATCTTTAAATAATATATCTTGTATAATAAATAAGATCTTATATAATAAATAAGATATCTTATACAATATATAAGATATCTGATATGCTACAAAAGATATCTCATATGCTATATTAGCTATCTTATTTAGTATATAAGCTATCTTATACATTTTGTAAATAAGATATCTTATATCCTTTATTAGATATCTCATATCTTATATAAGATATCTAATATAATAAATAAGATATCTAATAAAGCATACACGATATCTTATATGACATATCAGATATCTTATATATAAAGATATCTTATATATTATATAAGATATCTTATATGCTATATAAGGTACCTTATATAATAAATAAGATATAAAGATGTCTCATATATTATATAAGATATCTTATATGCTATATAAGATATCTAATATAATAATTAAGATATCTAATATAATATATATCTTCTATGATAAATTAGATATCTACATTCCATAATAAATAGTAAAAAGGCGTGCCATACTTCCCAGTCACCACGGCAGCCCCTGCCCATACGGGCTTGAAGAAATATATGGGCTGCATGATGCTTCCAGGCAGAGCTGAATCCGGCCCGCACACTAGTACTGGTAAACCGCTTAGAGGATCTAAGCCTGTCCAGGAACCGCAGTGCGAGGCGGACTCTCCATGCTAATAAACCCTATTGGTTTCATTGGGTGACACGACTTGAGATGTCATTTCATCTCAATGTCGACTAAAAGTCCAACAAAATTGAAAGCAACGTCTCCAAAATGACCTTTACAGTGTTGACTGGGTCGTTAAACCTCAACTAAAACAAAAACCAGTCACCACGGAGCTTCCCAGTCACATTTGCCGCACTAGTACCATAGTACCATGACGAATTTATGGACAATTTTCTCTCCAGCGGACAATTCAATTGACAGAGGATGTATGAATACAAATTATGGCCCCAATTATACCATATGCAAGAATTAACATATGACACAATCTTATTCTAGTGTGTGAGGATTCTGATAATTAATTATTACCCAAATATTCTTATGTGAACAAATTACTCGGTGTCAATAAAGGCCGTCAGTAAATCGAAAGTAGGAAATCAGGCCGGAAATGCAAAACGTGGAGCCAGCAGTCCAGTCGGCGCATGCGTATTGCATGGTGACTGGCATGGTTACTGATTCCAATAACCATCTCCGTATATACCTCTTATGTCGAGAGAGGGGTGGGGTGGGGTGGGGTTCTGAGCAAACCTTTTTTTTTTTCAATAAAGAAGTAGAAACGTTAACCTGTTGTTGTGTTTCTTTACTACATGAGATAAAATTACTGTGCCGCATTAAGCTATGAAGAACCTTGTAATGACAGTAATTTTATTTCATAGCAGATGTACAGCGCTCTGTCGACAGACTCCGCTTCAAAGAAGGGGACTTGAGAACTCACGGTTTTCTCATCTCTGCGTGAAACACTTGTTGTGGGCATTCATTAGAAGCACTTCTAGTGAGTGCCCACAACGTTTTTTCGTGCAGCAGAAAGAAAAAGATAAAATGTGGTTGAGACTTTGTCTCATTGTCACCAGTTGAGGTCTATTGAGCTTATTTGCATTATCTGCTGGTTCCTAGTCTAAAGGTTATCGGTTTTGGAAAAACAGGTAACCAGATCCCCCTAACCTGTTTTTTCCCATATTGATAATGTGTAAGCTGGGAGCCAGCAAATAATGCAAAAATGGAGAATGGGTTAAAATATAAGGTAGTTGGGAACACTATTTTTCAATGGACATTCACCTCCCACAGCAACAGTGTGAAATTGCACAAACTTCCCTCATCTGGAGTTCCCAACCATCTTATAAGTGCCCTGTCCAGTGGAAACTGACTTAAGATTGGGAAATGTTTACAAACAAATAGGAATCGTTATACAATTATCAATTTAGCCCAAAACTTGCAATTTCCCAATCTAAAGTGTGAATGAATCACGATCGACACTTTTTTTTTTAAAATCCGCCAATTTATTTATTTAATTACATATCCACCAAAGCAAATTTAACCCTTAAACTGCCGAGCACGACCGAGATTTGCATATATATTTTCGTGGAGAAAATAAGGTGTTGCATTTTACATACAGTATGAGCACCTGTGTCACGTAAACTGCAACACATTATTTTCTTTGGAAACAATAAAAAACTAATTAAGGAAAAAGCTGATTAAGCCTGCCTGCTGCTCTAAATTGTTCTTGGCACTTTAAGGGTTAAGTGGTCGTGAAATTGGAAAGTCGCGTCACAAGAAACCGTTTATAGCGTCAGAACAGATTGCGCAGTCTGATAAAAAAATCGTTGCGTCCCGAGGTTTCAAAATGCGACAGTTCATTCCTCGGTGCACACAACAGTGACCCCAACCTAGCTCTACAGACGTACAGTCTGATCCATTTCATCACTGGTCGGGTGACACATTCCCTTTTCTAAAGGCGCGACATACAGGCCCTCACATTCAATAAGGTTTCCACCTCTCTACTGCACTAAAGCGTCTTTCGTTACGATATTTTCTGCCAGTGTGAACACTGTGCAAAAAGTTAGAAGGTACATTGATGTCTCTCAGGGCCTGTAGGAAAACTTTTAGTCCTGTCGGTGCTTCTGAAAGGTGGTCACTGACCGCAGCCACTAGTAAATCCAAAATGTTTGAGTTCGGTTCCACAAGCTTTCCGCGAACCACCACATTCCCCTTGGCAGAAAAATGAAAAACGTCACTACCGAAACTAACAATAGACAGAAACAGTCGGAGCATTTTTTTCATAAGTGGCCTTGGAAAACTGCATCGAATAGTTTGCACAATTTTCTCCTCTGTTTCACCCAAATTGTCCTCAGTATTCCCGTATATGACCCCATTTCGAGAAACGGGGCTCTCCGCCCGATTAGATGGTCCTGCAATGTCAAGCCCAGCACTAGACTCGTTGCACTCTTCTTCATCTTTTGCTTTAGTCATCGCTGATTTCTCCGGTCGTGTCTGATTCTGAATAAGCTGCTGGTACTGAGTCTGTGGAATCAGAATCAGTTTCCGCACTCGGTTCTCGTTCATGTTTACTGTGGAGGTAATGTCGGAAAAAGACTGTCAGAAGGTGCCTAACTGCAATGCTCTTTGTGACTATAGCCTCCCTCTTTTCACTGACACGAAAATGTTTTGCAGCTAAAGTCCGTAATACTTTTTTGTGTCGCTGTAATGCGCTTAGTTCAGACTCGGTCAGACTGAACACGCCGCCCAATATGTTGAAGGCAATTTCAGATAGTGCGGTAATCTCACTCGCTGAGGCCGCTTCAAGCAAATGTCTACGGTGAGCACAGCTTGAAACCGAGCTGATATACCTAAGAAAGACAAAATGCTTTTTCACCCTGTCCATTTACAAAACAACTGCTATCAACAACAGCAAATAATTTCTGCGCGCGTGTTCAGTTAATCTCGTAAATAATAGGTAATTCTCCAGGCAACACATTCGAGCGAAGCATGTATTGTCTGTTTGTTGACATGGGACTATTGTCTATTATCAGCGGATTATAGGTATTTTCACTTGTCACCATATCATAGACTTTTACAAAGTTTTTGGCCTTTCCTTTTTGACAGAAAAGTTGTCCCCCTAAAACTGACAGTTGTAACCGGTTTCGGATGGTAAATAGCAATATGTAGTGTAAGTTTGAAGAAATAGTTTTTGAATACTTGGCGCACATAAAAATGTTGTGCGATGTCATTATGCAGCTGATGTTGAGATGGTGACTTAGCATAATGGTTAAATCGCACACTGCCTTACTCTGAATCAGTTCTTGATAAAGATCGTCAAAAACCAGCATTAAATGTTTTTCCGCACTGGCCCAGGATTCTATGGTGGCCCGGTCGGGCAAACCCTGGTAAAAACTCAGATTCTGTACCGTCTTCGCCATTTCAGAGAAAAGCTTTTGAAACACATTATAACAATAGATCACTCGAGATGGCGGCTCGGTGAACATGTCTTCCGCTTGCTCCAACAGTTTTCTGACATAGGTTGTTTTCCCGCAGTTATTCATTCCTATCATGGACATACTACAAGGGGTTTTAAATTTCAAGAGCGACTCCTTCTCAAACCAATTTCTAGCAGCGCTATCACGACCATTATGATGCACGGTGGGACTGCTGTCTGGAACTCCTGTGCTGTCTGTCCGGCCGCTGTCGTCACCAGCCGGAGAAGAATGGACGCTACTGTCACTATTTGACGTCGAGAGGTCGAAGCTAGTATGTTCCGTGTCATTTTTCAACCGGCTGCAACTCATCTATTTTTTTTCTCCTTTGTCACATTCGCTATCAGCTACTACCTCGGACAATATCCGTATCAAACGTTCGTGTGCTGAAGCGGCTTCGAGTTTTAGTCTATAATAAGGTATAAGCCTAACAGCGAAATATTCATGGACGATTAATACCAGCGTTAAGAAAACCATAGCGTCTGTGTCGCATTGGTTTAGGCAACATATAACTCCCATTTCTTTATTCGAAATTCTCTCTTTCAAAACTAACATCAACATGTTCATTCATAGCGCTGGTCTCAGCATCAACATTGACATATCACATCGTGTTGCTAAGAAAACACGCATTGTTTAAGAATCGGCTTAACATATTTTCGCACATCCTTTGTAACAATAAAGGCATACCTTTACATAACAATTACGTAACGGCAACCAGAACAAAAGAACCAGAACAAAGAACAAAAAACAAAACAAAACGAGGAACCGGAACCAGAAACTCCGGCTCCTCTCTCACATTTCATACTACTCAAATTCACTGCTGAAGGTGCAGAGGATAGAGTAGCTAAGCTTATCTCAATATCCTGTTATCTGAGCCGCGACACAGATAATTTTCTGATATTTTGTCCTTTGTCCGAACTGTTTTTGAGTATAAACAAAAGGGGCCCCGGAAATGCATAATTAAAATAATTATTTATAGATAAATGTCAAGTTACAGCGTAAATCTTTATTCCGTTTTTTTTTTTTTTTTTTTTTTTTTTTAATAACGATTTTGTTTTAATATGCTGTTTTGCTCTTTTTTATAAACAGTTCTATTTATTCCGTTGGCATCCATAGATATGGTGAAAAGGCTTACTTTATCTCAATGACGTAGGTGTGTATTGTCTGCTATTGTCTCGCCTTCATACCTGTTGTTTCTCTCGTGAAGCAGAAAAACACAGATGCAGAATCACCGGTAGTGCTCACATTGAACACCATTAATGACCACAGCATGTGATAGCAGAAATCTTTGCCTAGACAGTTTTGCATTAATTGGCAATTTGTTATCGCTTCTGAGCTGGCCAAGCATTTATAATCTAAAGAACTTTACGAGAGAAAAGATATTCGTCGGTATTATACTCCTGTTATTTATCTATCTATCTATCTTCTGATACTGCGTCGGTCACATTTGACCATTACCGCAGGTGTATATTACATACACTCCAGGTTTTGCAGGATGAAAGCCTACACAGTAATCATGTAATTACGGTGGTGATCTTTAACCTGCACAGGGGATGGTTCTCCCTGCACAGGGGGCCTCCAGTTAACGTCCCGATCCGAAGGACGGTGCACTCAATGACATTCATCCCTGCAAATGATGCCAATGGAGCGTGTTCGGACACCGAAATTTTATCGCCGCCGCCAGGGATCGAACCCGGGACCTCTAGCATCGGAGGCAAGTGCACTAACCACTGAGCTATCAAGCTCCACTATTATTTGTTATTTGTGCCAGATATGAAAAAGTGACGCAAACTAAGTAAATTTTTTTCCCAAAAATATTCCAAGCCCCGTTTTCTGAATAAGAATCGCCAAGGAGCGCTTTGGTGCAGTGGTAGCGCATCGGATTTGTGATTGAGAGGTTGCGGGTTCGAGCCTCACTCTGATCAAAGTGTTGTGCCCTTGAGCAAGGCACTTCATTCACATTGCTTTAAAAAGTTCTGGTTACCACCCAGGAAATCCTGCTCGTAATGCTCAGATGTGAGCGATTTGCAGTAATGTGAGAGAGAGAGAGAGAGAGAGAGAGAGAGAGAGAGAGAGAGAGAGAGAGAGAGAGAGAGAGAGAGAGAGAGAAGAAACCCTTTCCCGGGAAAAACTTCCCTTGCATGGCATTATACTTAGTTATTTATAAGCATTTTTTCGGAACTGTATTTTCAGTGTCTGTATATATATACTCCTGTTATCTGTGCCGGAATAAATAATGGGCCTATTGACATGGAACAAAACTGATGCGCAAGTGAACTGTCTTGTAGCTTAAGCATGAAAAGATACATCGTCTGTATTATAGTAGTCCTGTTATCTGTGCCGGCAATTCTGATTCTGATCACTCCCGCCGATGACATAAAAATATTATCAATGAAAGGGGCCGATCTGCTAGTCAATCGCACTTCCTTGATTGTATTTCGGTACGATCTAGTGACATTCGTGTTTATTTCGGGTCGGGATTTCGCAGGAGCTTTTAAATGCATGTTTTTTAAACGAGCGAACGGATATCTTGCGTTTCTAACACAAGGATCAAATTGAAACAATGGCGGCTATAGACAGTTTTGAGTTTTTATTGAAAGAAATTCTTGACTACTTTTCGCATGTTAGGGACTCCTTTGCTCTTTTAGGTGCACTGTACGCAGCAAGAAAAACCATAAAAACATCTTGGAGCTTGCTGAACGCAGTAAATGTTCATTTTCTGAGTAGATTGTCTCAAAAGTGTGATCTGACAGAAAAATTTGGTGAATGGGCTGGTAGGTATTGGCACAACTAATTTGAACAAGCCAAATAGTGCACAAAAACGTACCACGTACTTCATCAAATGGTCACTAATTTATTTAAGAAATGAAATTTATTTTTCTGCAGTTCATGGAAGTATGAACACAGTGGGTCGCGTGCAAAGTAAATGAACCCCGAAGGGGTTCATGTAAACTTTGCTAGCGACCCACTGTCGTTCATACTTTCATGAAAAGCAGAAAAATTAAGTTTATTTTTTATATTTACATTATTTGACCCTCATTACTGGGCGAAAAAAGCTTGTAGGGCAAACTTTTAAAGCTGAAAAACATTTACACGCTGTTTTTCTACAAAGAGCCGAGCAGCGTTGACGTCATCAATGCCCGTAGAGAACAATGGTTTAGAATGACGTCACTTAACGTCGCTGAAAATCATGTGATTCAATGCGTTCATGGTCGTATGAACGCAATTGTTGTCTATAGGTATACGTTAGACTTTACACTGGACATGTAAATATTGCTGTATTAATTACGTTTCCTTATTACTGAGGTAATGGCCAAATGTGGAGCACTTTGGTGCAGTGGTAGCGCATCGGATTTGTGATCATTCACAAATTTGGTCATTCTATTGATCCTGGCCGGAGACATTGAAACTAACCCCGGTCCAAGATTTCGCTGTGGGCTGTGCAAAAAATATTGCAAAGACTCTCAGAAATGGGTAGAATGTGAGGACTGTGAAAAGCATTTTCATTCCTCGTGTTCTGAATTGGATGAAAACCAATTGCTAGAGCTTGAAATTGGAATTGGAACTTGGTATTGCAAAGATTGCAAAGCAGACTGTGGCCTTTGCAGTGGTGATGTTCTAAATGAGCATAAGGCAGTTCAGTGTGACAAGTGTGAAATGTGGATTCACACTGATTGCGCTTTCCTTTCAGACGCCCAGTATGGCAAACTGGTTAACTCGAGTTGTTCATGGATATGCCCAAAGTGCGAGTTTTTTAATTTTTCTGACTCGTTCTTCAGCGAACCTATAGAACTGGAAGAAAGAAATAAATTTGAACCTCTGTCAAAGGAGAAGGAGTTAAATCTCCGACTACTGACATGAGAAAGCCGAATTTTGTAAAAGGTTTGAAACTTTGCAGTATTAACATTAACGGTTTAAGAGGAAAGATACTTGAACTTTTAGCTTTCCTTGATTCTCACCAACCACATATTGTGGCTATTCAGGAAACAAAGATTGACAGTTCAATTATGACTTCGGAGCTTTTCCCTGAAACTTGCGAATACAGTGTCTACAGAAAAGATAGAAACACTCATGGCGGTGGGGTGATGTTGCTCATTCACAGAGATATCCCTCATATGCCATTCATGGAACTGGAAAACGATTCAGAATCTGTTTGGGTTAAGGTTTTTGCAAACAAAACTTCCCACTTTATTGCAAGTTGGTATCGACCACTTAACGACACTGTCGAAAACTTCCAGTTATTTAAAGATCAGCTTGATCGCATTAAGTCTCAGAATAAGGGTAAAAAACTTCCTGCAGTACATGTCTTAGGTGACTTCAACTTCAGAGAGATTGTTTGGCCAGATAGGCTCAGCAAACAAGGCACGATGCTGAGTCCGTCAGAGGGACAGGTGTTGGTCGACATCATGAATGATCATGGCTTGGAACAGGTTGTTGACTTCCCTACTCGAGATAGAAACACTGGATTTGATTCTTACAACTTTGCCAGGACAGTTTGGGGATATTCAATCCCCAGACAAACTAAGTAATCATGATATTGTCTCTGGATTTTTGAAAATCTTCATACCACCTATAAAGAAACCTCGTAGAAAGGTGTACTTATATCAAAAAGGTGACTATGAAACTATGAGGAAGGATGCCCTAAAATTTGCAAGAGAGAAATACTTTAATGGTCATTCAGACGCTCGGTCTGTCCAGGAGAACTTTGATTTGATAAAGTCTTTCATTCAAGCTTCGTCCGAAAATCATATCCCCTCCAAAACTAGCAGGTCTGTATCTTCAATTCCTTGGATCATACCAGAAATAAGAAGAAAAATTCGGAGGAGAAATAAGATTCATGGTAAGGCAAAAAAGTCAGGAAGTGGTAAACTCAGAGTAAAATTTGAAAACTTGAGACGAGATATTAAATATGACATCAAAAATCAGCATGATCAGACAGTATGTAAATAACTTGGTAGGTGATCTAAAGGCGAATCCCAGAGA